>CAUYRT010046342.1:0-33260 GCA_963574885.1 Lepilemur ruficaudatus | reverse complement strand
TAATCTTAGGAAACAGGAAGTCCTCCCATCACTTAAGTCATAAGCAAAATTTCATTTCTGAAATTAAAAATGTCTTATTCCTATTGGATTTACATTTTCTCCTGAAGCAACAACTGGACAAAATATATGAAACAAAAATTTCGAAGACATTGGACATTAGGCAATAAAAGACAGCGATGCCTGAAAGATAGGAAACAATTTCTAGGCTGCAGTGCAGGAAGGGGACACTCAGGAAGGACTTGGTGGACACAGAACATTCCACCCAAATAAAGCTGAATTTACATTCTACTTGGAAGACTTAATTTTTAAGGTTATCTTGGGGTTGAGAAAGGCAGTCAGATTACGGAAAGTTAAAATGCCATGAATTCCACTGTTCTTAGAGATTCAGCCATTTTTCTTGTATTAAGCACTGTTTACATTGTTATAATCCTCAATTAATGTCTAGAGTTCAGACAAAGTTGATTTTGACAGTTTTGCATGTGTTCTTACTGCTTTTATGGAGAGGTAGATTTTCAGAGATCTTTTTCTGACATTCTGGAAATCAAAATCTCTCAAGTCCCTCAAGCTTTAAAAGTACCATTTGTTGGTCCTTGTTTGGCATTGCCCTAAACCCATGAATTAATGTAAGAATTTAAATTTTTAGTATTCTCTTTTTCTTTCTCTATTATAATATACAATTTTTTTCAATTTAAGTATATAATGATGTTTCATTTTTTTCTGTCCATACATTAAATATCTCAGCTAAGTTTTATTGTATTTTATTTTCCTGTGATATTATCCAACTGGTTTAGCTGGGCCAAAGAAAAGCTATTGACTTCTGTATTTTTTCATGGCAACTGTACTGAATCCTCTTATTAATTCTAATAGCTTTCAGTTTATTCTCTTGGGTGACTAGCATGAGTCTTAATTTTCGTGTGCAATCTCATAGTTAATGTTTGCTCTGTATACATATTTTATCATTTATTAAATCCAGGGTTGAACTATAATCTTTAAGGATTATTATGACTTTTAATTTCTGAAACACTTGCCAATGATCTCAAGGACGTACCTCCCCATACCTGTGTCAAATATGGGTCCAAATTTTGTGGTGAGGGTAGAGAATATCCTGGTCAACAAAATAGATAGTGCTAGTTATGCTCAGCAGATTGTGCCACGAAACCAAGGGCATGTAGGAGATATTCTTTATATTTATCTGTTCTCTTTCAGTAGAGTTTAGGATAACAGTGAGAAAAGTGAGACATCTGCCTCAGGCATAAAATGTAAGAGTTGACAAAAACCTCAGAAATCAAGATAAATAATATATTAATGAAATATTTAAAAAAATAAAAATCAATGCAATAAATGGATTATGAAAAATATATCTAAATTTTAAATACAGATTTAATACCAAACCATATTGGAGCCTGAGGTAAAATGAAAAGTTAATAACTATTCCAATTACCTCACACCTTAGTCCAACCCCTGAAATAACAGTTATAATGGTAATTCCAGTGTTTTTTAAAAAACATGATTTGGTTATATTTTTGAATTTGAGGAAATTCAGTATCAAGAGTGGATGTCTCTCATTTTATCCAGAAATAACCTTACATGTAGTATTTTCATAGGCTGTCATTTTGTTGTTGGAGAAATATCCAATGTCACTTGACATAGGGCAGAAATTCTTTAAGACTTTTAGAAACACAGTAGTGGAAGGGATCTCCAGGTGTTGCTGCCTCAGGTCAGGTATATTGTTTCACTTCTTTATATGCAGTCTTCGTAGAAGATTGAACAGATTACATTGGATAGTTACTTGTGATTAAAGACAACACATATAAAAGGTTTTGAATAATAACGTTGTACTTTTAATTTGTTAATCCAACAAAAAAGTAACCAAGCCCTCATGGAGTTCAGGAGAAACTGCTGTTTGGCGATATAAATTTGGGCATGTAGATATATATTTTTGGATGAGATCAGCTGGAGATGGAATAGAGACAGATTAGAGAAGGCACCCAAGAACTGAGATCCAGGGAATGCCAACACTTAGAGACAGTGACCTTATGTGACCTGCAAAAGAGACCGACAAGGAGTGCCCTGAAAGACAAGAGAACACCAAACTATTCTAGTGTTTTGAAGACGCACTAGAAGCAATCATTGGTACTGCTAATAAGAATTTGTACAGGGTAGTGAAATGAAAACCTAAAATAGTGGATTTATGAGAAAATAAAAAGAGAAATTGGAGATTGCAAGCACAGAGAAATCTCTCCATAAATTTTGCTGTAACAGAAGGAGAGAAGTGGTGCTATCCTGGAGGGAAAAGTAAGGTCAACAGATAATTTTTTTTTTTTAATGATGAAAGAAATAACAGCATATTTTTGTGTTTACAAAATTATCAAGAATAAAGGGAAAGTTTGACAACCAGGAAAATGAGAGGAGAATTGCTGGAACAGTGTTCATCACTAGGACACGGGAGATATTGGGCAAGTGAAGCAACAGCTCTGGCCAAGAAAGTATTCAGAAAGGCACAGTGCATGGGCACAGATGTAGAAAGTTGGTCGATGTAGTAATGGGAGTCTGTAAAAGATTTTCTCTGGTTGATTTAATTTTCTTCGTGAAAAAGAAATAAAGTCGACAGATGAGAGTGAGGGTCAAGAGTAGAGATATTGGAGATTGAGGGTGGAATTCTGTATCTTTTGATGTAATCCGTCTCATGTCATTTTCCCCCAGATTTTTTTCTACCCTTAAAAATTATCTTACAAATTTGTCTTATTTTAAAATTTTTGAAGTTAGAGTTTTAGAACCAACTGAACTGCAGAGCATAATCTCATAGTTGGGTCTGGCACTGTTTTCTCCTTTTATGTTTTTTTCTGCATGTTTCATCTCTCCACTCCATCTCCTTTATTTTTTTATTTTTTCCATTTTTCTTTCTGTTTTCCCCTTACTTTTGTTCATATTTCATCATATTTTACCTTTGTGAACTTACTGAAATCTATGTGTTTATTTGGTTTTCAAGAATCTTGGAGGCTAATTAATCATTATTATAATGCTTGTGATCATGTAAATGGTTGGAAATGAATAGTTTTAACTTATATTTGCATAACATGGTGTAGGTAACAGTAACTAGAAAAAAAATTCCTCAGAGAATATTTGTATAATATATAGTAAAATAAACACCATAAAATAGGATTAAGACTGTAAGAGTATTTATTTTTATATACAATTAATAAATCTGGCACTCAAAGACAAATTCTTTAAGTTCCAATTGAAAAAATGAGAATTCTTTACTAGTGTCAAAAGTTTATTTGAATAAAATTTATTTTATCAGTAATTAGTAGGAGAAAAATGTAATATATATTAATTAAAAATAACTCAAGCAAGGGAGATGTGATTCTCCTGATTCTATTTTATCAATTTTTGTTAAAGGATTATTAAGGCAGATTTTTTTTTTGCAATGCAATTTTTCCTAAATAATTAAAGTTGTTTTTTAAATTGTGAATTTGTTGTAAACTGTGTTCCACTAGGATGTCAAATGGAGAGAAAATTATTTTGGGAGGGAGCAATTCTAGTGCTGTTTTAATCTACATAAATACTAATAATATTATAGAGTTGATAGATCTTCTCATATTTATGCTATTTCAAAAACATAATTTTAATGCTGAAGACTATACTTACCTTGATGAATATTTAAAAAGTCATTAAATTTCAGAGTGCATCCTCAGATTGTCTACAGATCATTTTAAGGAGTGAGGCATTTATTAAAAGTTCATTTTTAGAATAAAATATAACTAGTTCTGAAATTTATGATTTTATATATGTATTAAACAGGAAGAAATTAAAGTAGACACATTACATATACATATATACAAATGGTATGATTAAGAATACTGGTTCATGTGAAGAGCAATGACTCTGTATAAACTGAGTTTTGTATAAGTGTGAGTTTGTGTGCTTTAGTTAACCTTAATTTATGACCAAGTGTTTGGTTGGCATTTGTACTATCTGAATCAGGAGTCTATATTTCAGCGAGCTTAATCATTTCAGTGCTATAATTGATATATATATATGAGGACATTTATTAATTCTCATTAGGGGTGCTTGCAATATATTTTTGTTGATGAGATGAATGCTGTTAAAACACATGGTTTGGCCAGAAAGATTTTTACAGGTTTCTACTCTTGCATGAATAACGTAAGAAATTGGCAAGTCTAACATTCTCACACAAAAGGAATTTCACTTTAGGTTTAGAAATCTGTTTAGTCCTGGGCTCCTGACTAACTGGAAGATTCTGCCAACTAATCTGACTAAAGGCTTGGTTGATTCCACAATCAGAATATTGTTACCTCTACCTCAGCGTGAAACTTCCCTGCAAGTTGCTCCCTGGAATGTCTCTGGACAGGGTGTGATCTTCATGAAGCTTTTATGAACAGATTGCTTGAATCTTTTGTTTCTAATCAATGTTTGTATCTTTATCAGAATTTGGAATAAGATTTGAAGTGATTGTAACATATCAGCTGGCATTGAGATTGTGGGGGGAAGAATAGCTCCTACCTATTTCAATCTGCCAGGGGCTACCAATATTTACCCAAAGTACCTAACGATTGCTGAACAGCCAAATTGGCGTAAGTCCATTCACCACAATGGGATAAGAAGAAAATCTTGAAGGTGCTATGTGAATCACTAAAGTTTTGAAAACTCTGTCAACTTTTTCAGACTATCTTCTATAACGAAAGAAGTGACAATTTCTTTGTGCAATAATCTCACATGCACTAATCCTAATTGTGTTTAGATGAGAGAAACAATCAAGCCATAAGATTAGAATACATTTAAAAAATCACTGAAGAATTTCCCATCACAACTTGTTTTCACTGGGGAAGAATTCAACTGAGGTTAGATAAAGCCAAACATTTTTTTTTAACCAATCTCAGACAATGTTCCAACCAGAGGGACAGAGTGTTTTATGTGAACTCTCTAAGATCACCCATGTGGAGAGGCCATGACCCTAGAAAGATATTTGTCAAAGGAGCCACTGATCTTGGTCTGCTCTTTTATTGCTAATCTCAAATAGTCCTTTGTGTAACCCAGCAATCATGCTACACTTCACAATCCACTCTTCCATATGACTAGTTCATACTGACTCTTTTTTTCAACCTTCAACATCTACTCCTATGCTTACTCACTGATAAAACCGATGCAATTGGAGGAGAACTTCCACATGCTTCCACATTACAAGTCTGCAATCTATTATACTTGCAACTGTACAAACATTTCTTGTTTTTTCTCCTGTTACTCTGCACGAATTCTCAGTGCTCCTATACACAATCTTTGCTTCTTCTCGTGCACTCGAATCCATCCCATTTTATCTGCTTACTCCCATCATTTCAGCAATTTTCTCCTCTTCTTTTAGAAATTGCATTTTTCTTTTATCATATGGATTTTTTACATCCACTTTTACTTCTCAGATTCTAAAAACAAATTTCTGTTGTTTCCAGTGTTAGATGAAATACTCAAAATTCAGTCTGCAATTTATTCAATCCCTTTGTAACATTTAATACAATTGTTTACATCTCTTTTCTTGGTGTACATCTTTCCACCCAGCTTGTAAGAAACCAAATTGATTGTTATTTTCTTTACTTCACAGGCTTCTAGTCATCAAAACATTTAAATATAGATCTTAAACTTAACAAATCCAAAACAGAACTCTTTTTCACTTCTAAACTTGCTCTTGCCACAATCTTTTCCATCTAAACTGTGGCAACTTCATTCTTCCAGTTACGCAAGCAAATCTTAATGTTATACTTGACTCTTTCTTTTGTACCCTATATTTAATAAGTCTTCAAATTCTATTAGACTCACCTTCAAGCTATACCTGAAAAGTGACGATAGTATCAACACCACCTCCCTGGAATAAGACATCATTAGCTCTTGCCTAATTACTGCACACATTTTCTCATTTTCACACTTCCTCATTGCTTTGTGCACTTGATTCTCACTCTAGCAGCCATCAACAATCCTTCACAGACATTCTCATTCTTACATTAATAGCTAATTAATGTAAGCTTCTAATTCTTACATTTGTAATATTCTATAAGATCCTTTGCGATTTGGCCGCCCCTCTCCCTTCTGCCCACATCTGTTGTTCTTCCAGTGGCAAACTCTGCCTGAGCCTCATAGGACTCCTTACTCTTTCTTTCTGACACTAGACATGCACCTGACTTAGAGATTCCTCATTTGCTACTTCCTATACCTAGAAAACTCTTCCTTCTCTTTATACACATGGTTTACTTCCTTGCCACTTTTAAGGTTTTGCTTACATATCTGTATAAGATATGCTTACATATCTATAAGATCCTGTCTGGCTCTTCTTTCAAATTTGCAAGCAAGCCATAGACCTCCAAATCTATTTGCCCCCCTTTCCTTTTCACCTTTATCCCTTGTACTTAAAGTCTTCTACATACCAAATATTTTGCTTATTTATTTTGTCATTTTCTTCCAACTAAAGAATATAAGATCTATGAAGAAATTTCCTTCCTTCCTTCCTTCCTTCCTTCCTTCCTTCCTTCCTTCCTTCCTTCCTTCCTTCCTTCCTTCCTTCTTCTCTGTTTCTTTTATTTATTCTTTTTACTTAGAAAATTTATACATGTGGCTCACGTTATATTTCATTTGCACAGAGCTGATTTAGACAATAGCTGTGTGGAAAAGGACTACCTGAAGAGTCAGCAGTGTGATCTATCAAGCCTTAGTCTGTCAGCAAAGATGTTGATTGAGTTTTTACATCAAGATCAAGATGATTGGCTCATACTTAATACACTTTTAAGACAATAATTCCTTCTGTTTACTCTCATCCTTTACTCTAATACCCTAGAAAGCATATCATTGCTATTTGTCTTGTCTCTATCTATCCAAATAAAGTCTAAGAAGTAGTTAGTATATCATCAAAACAGATCTCTAGTAATATTGTGTGCCTTAGTATATTATTAAGCAAAATCTGGGATATATTCTCTGACATATTTTGGTGTGAAGTTCATATGCAAATTGTTAACATCTCTACACAGAGAATATATTATAGAATCTTAATCTCTGGATTCTAAATAAGTTCACTGTGTTTTTCAATGCAGTAGGTATTGACGACTTCACGCAATCTCTCTTTAGCATTAGAGAGTAAACATAGATTATCCTGTATCCAAAATGCTTGGGACCAACCAGAAATGTTTCAGATTTCAAATTTCTTCAATTTGGGGATATTTGCATATACAGAATGAGATATTTATTATATCTTATTTTGGGGATAAGACCTAAGTTTAAACACAAAATTTACTTATGTTTCATATATACCTTATATACATGCCTGAAGGTATTTTATTCAATATTTTTAATAATTTTGTACAATAAAATAAAGTTTGTATAGATTGAATCATCAGAAAACAAAGGTATAACTATCTCCATTGTCACTCAAAGGTTGGATTTGGGACATTTTGGATTTTGGATTTGGGGATTGGGAATGTTCAATCTGTATTAACATCACATTTGGCAAAATACATTATAAGGGTTTCTAGCAGGCCATGTTTAGTGTGATTACCAGGATCATAAATGATCTTGGACAAGAAGCACTATTTAATTGACTTATAAAAAGTGACTACAGAAACTTTTGGAAGGTGAGGTTGTTTTTCTGTTTCTGATTTAAATATGCCTGTATGCTCGTTGTGCGATAATTACATTTCATATATTATTTCAAAAGAATTGCTTAGTTTCCTTTGTATAATGTGAGAGTAGTTAGATTCTTCTATCTACATTTAAAACTTTACACTACATATTATTTCTTCATCAAAAATACCAAAATGATGTTAGACTGCATATACAGAAGTGTTATACTGAAATTGCGACAATAGAGGACAGCAAAGCACTAGGCATTGTGATTTCATAAGAAGAAATCGTCTTGATAGTGGGAAGGAAAAACCCAGCATGCTTATTCTGGGGAATAGACATAAAATATGTATGCTTATTCAACTCTAGGTATATATCAAAATACTTTATTTTCATATAGAAGAGAAAATGTAAAAAGGCTTTAGAAATCAAAGCATTTGGCACAGAAACTGAAAATCATATATGAGCTCTGAGCATATGGTTAAAATTTAAACTTTCTGGTGTTAGCGAGAGTTTTTACTATTTTATAATGGAGAATGTGGGGAAATATGTATTTTTAATTCATACTCCAATTTTTTGCTATGTACTTTGAACATTAATAATAAAAAATCTAGTCACCTCCCATGAATTTCTTTTACAGTTACATAATGAACTATGTGCAGTTCATTTACTGTACATTTTTATGAGCCCGAGTGTAAGCAGTTAAAAGGAGGAGCACGCTCTGAGTTCACGAACAGTTCTTTTTTCTAGTCCACAGATCTGCCTCCCAAAGTACAGCTTTGATTTAATTTCATTGGTGTTTTAGAAGGATGAAGAGCAGATTTAAAAAAAAAAAAGTTAACTTGTTATAGACTTGTTTTTTTTCCAATATAATTCACAACAGTGTAATATAGGCTTATTTACGTTTGCCAAAATAAATACTGGGAAAAATATTGAAGCCTGACTAATTAAATTAGCTTTTTAAAATATGAGTCTATGTTCATCTCAAAAATTTTAGATAGGTCAATGGAATAACCTTCAAAGCTAACATCAGAAAAATAAATTTTTTTAGGTAAAAAGCACAAGCAAAAAAAATCTGTTTAACACATGGCATATCTAACTGCATGGGTAAGAAGAAAATGACTTTTAAAAAAACTGGAGTTTTTATATTCCTTCATGATTTCAATAGTGATTCAGGATATAATTTGGAACCACAAATGCTAGAGAATTAAAGTTCTCTATCTGCCAAATCTAATATAAAATATTTGTTTTAATTACTTAAATCTTATTTTACTCAGATTATTTCATGTTGACAGAGATGAAGGAATGACCTTAATCATAGGTTCATAGCAAACTGCATGACACTTTTTGACATTTGAAATAACATGTTACCTTGCTGTTAGTGTGTGTGTGTGTATAAAACCTTAAGACTGTCTTTCATTCAAACGTTTTGCTCTTTATTCAAATAGATAATACCACTTAGAGTATGAATCTACATTTACATTAGAAGGCAAAGAAAGCAAAATTCAATTGCTGCTTGGACTTCTGGCTAAGATGAAGTATAAAAAACAAAATTTATTCGTTCTGGTATGAATAAATTTTTAACCAATTGACTAAACAATGCAAGATTCAAAATGGTAAGTATTCTTCATGATGGACATGATTTTAAATTACATAATGCCATCTACCTTTTGTCCATTTGCTGTTGATCTTACTCTTCATGAAATTAGAAAATTACTTGGATAGAAATGAAGCATTTAAATAATCATTCATGCTATTGAGTTGACATTAGTGATTTCGGTTATCCTATGTTCCTTGTGGTCCTCTACAGTGACACTGTCAAAGGGAAGCTTCAGTTGTGCAAGTCTTGCATGCATTACAGTAATGGTGCATTTGCACCAGAACCAGGCAGACCTGCATATCATGAGGCTCAATGATAAATATAGAGTAATAGCTTAGCTTAATTTCAGTCACAAGGGGAAAACATACACATATTTTATGACAGAAACTTTGATTTAAATAGGCCTTCACTAGGGTTAAAATAAAATTCATTTAAGATCTCTTGATCAAAGTCTGTGGGTCAGTTCAGAAGGCCATTCATTTACTTGTGAATTGAACTTGCCTTAGAGTAGTGGATTAGAATCTAGGGATTCTATATAATACATTTTATTTTATTTAAGTTTTTAGTCTTGAGATTTCCTTATTTTTTATGTGTATATGTATGCATGCATACATATATAGGTATATACAACTACATGCATATATAAATATATACACACTCACAAATATGTATTTTTAAAGACAAATAAATAACCAGAAGCATATTCATAATATTGAAAAGAGAAGTAAAATATTTTTTAAAATTATTAAGAAGCTCGAATAAAGTTAAACCACAGCTTTCAAAAACGTCAGTTTTGCTATTTCTTCATTCTTTCTGGAGTTCAAGAACAAGGACTTTTGAACTGGGAATGTATTCACCTGAGAATGCAAGGAGGGTGAATAGTTCAACAAAACTGTAATACAACATTTTGACGTATTTGGAACTAAGATCAATAAAGAACTTTTTAAGTGTTTTACTGTGGGCATTAATGGGGCTGTTATCATTGAGCAGTTTCTCTTGGTAACTCTCAAAGTGCTAATAACATAATAATACAGAACAAAATCCTAATAGAATAATAATTTCAGCTAGTGACCCAGAATAGAAACTAATTTTAATTATGAGTGAGGTAGGGGTTATTTGTGTAAATGTTCCAAAGAAGTCAAGTGGTGTTTGCGTTACTGTTACGAGAAATCCATAGGCTTTCAGAAAGAGAGCAATATGTCAGTTTGTTTGAAAGAGTTTCTCCCATATATCCACTTGGCTAACCACCTCACCTCTCTCAAAGACTTTCTCAAATCTTCCTCTCACATTGAGGACTCCCTGACAGCCTTATTTAGTACTATGCCCCCTACCCGTCCTACCCCAATAGCCCCTGACATTCTCATTCCAACCTCCTTGTTCTTTTTCTATACCACCCTAAGACTTGAATTTCCAGAAAAGTATGACTCCTGTTGATAGTGAAACCTTCAGCAAAACAGCAGTGGTGGTTGAACATATTAACAGGATGACCATTTTCCAGGCTAAGAGTTCTTCACCTGATCCAGTCTTTACCTGATTCCCTCTAACATGTTCTTCCAACATCATTGCTGGCTTCCTTTCCCTTTTCATGATTGTAATAAATGTGATCAGCCAGTTGCATTTTTAGAAATCACCTTGGTTCATTTAAGTTATTAAAATATATAGTTATTGTAGTAATTTTTAAATATAGAAAAAATTTTCTAATATAAAAAAAATCCCCTGTTCTCTGATAATCCAAAGCCATTTATTGTTACTATCTTTGTATTTCTTCTTACATTAGTTCTTCTGTTTTAATTATCATTCTATATTTAATTTTTTGTTGTAATTTTCTTTACATAACATTATAGCACAGTATATCCTATATTAGCCTGAGGTTTTCAGCATCTTTATTATTTTATTTATTTTATATATTTATTTATTTTGAGACAGAGTCTCACTCTGTTGCCCAGGCTAGAGTGCCATGGCGTCAGCCTAGCTCACAGCAACCTCAAACTCCTGGGCTCAAGCAATCCTTCTGCCTCAGCCTCCCAAGTAGCTGGGACTACAGGCATGCGCCACCATGCCCGGCTAATTTTTTCTATATATTTTTAGATGGCCAGTTAATTTCTTTCTATTTTTAGTAGAGACGAGGTCTCACTCACTCTTGCTCAGGCTGGTTTCGAACTCCTGACCTTGAGCAATCCTCCCGCCTCAGCCTTCCAGAGTGCTAGGATTACAGGCGTGAGCCACCGCACCTGGCCTGGACTAAGACTCTTAAAAACCATTTTAAATACCCCTTTTGCCCAACACAGGAAGTTTAACTATGGTTTTGTTTTCAGTCTCAGATCTCGGCTAAAACTGAGACAAAAGTCACATTTTCCAAATCAACAGAGTTTAATATATAAACCTTGTTGGGATCCTGATTTGAATATGTAAACTGAGCAAGACATGTTTGAGACCACTGGGGAAATTTGAACACAGGCTGACTATTAAATATTATAGAATCATTATTAACTTGGTTACGTGTGATAATGTCATTGTGGGTATAATTTTTTAAAGGCTTCATCTATTAAAGGTGCATACTGAAATATATTAGGGTGCTATGATATAATATTTGGGACTTGCTTAAAATCCTCAAGGGTGGAAGGTAGGACAGTTTAGATAGAACAAACCTGGCAAACTGGTGATGGTTTTTAAAGTTGGATCATGGCTACGTGGGGATCCTTTGTGCTATTCTCTCATTCTGTGTATGTTTGAAAGGTTTATGTAAAGTTTTAATATCAAATTAAAAATTAAAAAGAATTCATTTTCATTCTGCAAAATACCTGACTAGTAACCCTCAAAATTATCAAAGTCATGAAAAACAAAGAAAGCCTGAGAAGCATCTAAGAGGAGCCTAAGGAGATCTGAGACTAAATGCAATGTAGTATCCTCGATGGGACCTGGAACAGAAAGAGAACTTTAGGTCAAAACTGAGGAAATCTGAATTGGACTTTAGTTAATAATAAGATATCACTATTGGTTCATTAATAGTGACAAATGTACCATTTATCATTAATAATGGTACAAGTGTACCATTTCTTATTAATATTAAGATAATAGAATATATACAAATAAAAATTAATTTTAAAAAGATATTAATAATAGGGGAAACTGGGTGTGGATATGGGAATTCTACAATCTTCACAATAATTTTTTAAATCTAAAACTGTTCTAAAATTAAAAGTTTACTTTTAAAAAGTTCACTTTAATATCTTGTTATATACTTTCATAATAACATTTCAAAATAATTTCTCATTGTAGTGCATGAGAAGAATCACTACTTCAGTATGTGGGCATATAATTTGAATTTTTAGTCCACTCCTAAGTCATATTCAGGCAAAGATAGGATCAAACAATAGACTATCAAAGCACTAAAGCAGATCTTAACTGTCATAAAGAAGCGCAAGTAGGGCTAGGTGCCACAGCTGATGCCTGTAATCCTAGCACTCTGGGAGGCCGAGGCAGGAGGATTGCTTGAGCTCAGGAGCTCAGGTCCAGCCTGAGCAAGAGTGAGACCCCATCTCTACTAAAAATAGAAAAATTAGCCGGGCATGGTCGTGCATTTCTGTAGTCCCAGCTACTTGGGAGGCTGAAGCAGGAGGATCGCTTGAGCCCAGGACTGTGAGGTGCTGTGAGCCATGGTGATGCAACTGCACTCTACCCAGGGTGACAGAGGGAGACTCTGTCTCACCAAAAAAAGAAAAACAAAAAAAAGCACAGATATTCAAATAAGCTAAAACTTTTGTTAATGAAGAGAATGCATTGTAGAAACAATTCATTTCCAGAGGAAGAAGTAATATAAAATGCACAAGAACGTATCTAAAAATAAGGAAACCGTATGGGAAAATATCATTATGAATAGCGCTGAGTGCTTTAGAAAACATGAAATATGCATCTGTAGGTACTGAGTAAGGGAAGGGTAAAGCTAAGATTGGATAAGGAGGGTACTAATCACAGATACTGCTGCTTGGACAAATCAAGGAAGCAACACATGACAAAGCTAGGTTTTGAACAGAGTGTGCCCAGACTCTGAGCTATAATGCTAAGACAGGGAAGGGGAGAAAGGGCCAGACACCAACTCAGACAAAAAGTAGGCAACATAGGCCCTTCTGTTCCTAATACCTCCAAGCATGGAATTCAGCCAGTATGGGGTTTGTTTTTCCTATGGAAGCAAGGAGCCTATCTGGGGAAGAGATCCCTTCTGACTCCACCTTAGAGCACACACACACACACACACGCACACACATACATGCACACTTACTCCCTAAAGGGCATGACGCAGGTCTGGGCTAGTGTGACACCAAGGGTCCTCTTATCCTTTTTGTTTTGTTTTTTTATTTTAGAATATTGCAGGGGTACAAACATTTAGGTCACATATATTGCCTTTGCACAGCCTGACTCAGAGTTACAAGCATGCCCATCCCCCAAACAGTGCACATAGCACCCATTAGGTTTGAATATACCCATCCCCTCCTCCCCTGCCCCAGCTGCCTGACACCCTATGAATGTAAGGGTCCTTTTAAAAATAACTTCTCTGTCTCATAATGTTCTTGGGGGAACCCTGGATTGGCACACACATGCACTCCAATCTCTTTCCACCTTGCCTTCCTCTTCTGTAGGGCTGGAAAGTTTAAAGCTACAACCACTAGACATTCTTGCAATTAAGATCCTTACGGGATCGTTTCCACCAGCAGAACTACCATGGCAGATGTGGAGGGAGAGCGTGAGTGAGGCAGAGACCATCTGCTGCTGGTTCTGTGATAAGCACCCTTGTGGAGGAGTTTAGTTTTTCTGTGGCGTTATTCAATGAAAATCACCATGACTGTTACTGGTTTCTGGGGCACTAAGAGGCAGGGTGCAGGTGACTGTTGTACTACTCTATATCATAGCAAATATGGCGCATTCTGGAGTGGCAGCTTTCTGGTTGCATAAGTTTCCAAACCGTGGCAGCTTCGAAGGTGGCAGGGAGGCATGGTTTTGAAGCCAGCAGCGGTAGCAAGAGCTTCCCAATGCAGCAAATGGTTACCTGATTGCAGAATCAGTAGCTCCGGTGATGGCCCAGTTGCACAGTGAGAGTCAATCCTGAAACCGCAGCCTCAAAGTGGGTCTCCACCCTGGCTGCACCAGGGGCGCTTATTAATAACATGCATACACATGTTCAAAGGTTTTGATTCAGTATGTCTGCAATGGATTCCAGAATCGGTATTCTTAAAAAGCAATCCAGATGCTTGTGATATGAAGGCACAGTTGAGAGCCAGTGACCCAGAGCCCCTTTTGCTAGCCCTCCCAACAACTTCATAAGCCACTTAATACCCAATATTAAATCCATTTCTGTTTAAACTGTCTAGAATGGATTATTTTTTCTGTAACTGAACGTTGACCAATGTAATGCCTGGGGCAAAATCTTCACAATAGGAGTAGAACAAAGGCTAAGCAGAACGAAAGTTCAAATATGCTACCCCTTCCTGTCAATAAAGGAACATTAAAATTTTCAATACCTACAAAGAGAAGAAACAAAGATTGTAAGAAAAAAGCTAAGAATGGTAATGAAAGTAAGCCTAGAGTTTTTGAAAAATAAGTCACTGTTGAGATTATGGGATAAATAGACACTTAGGTAACCTATATTCTGCATAGTAGTTACATCCTGCTTATTATTTTTTATCATTTACTTTATTTGCAGCTATACTGTTTTATTTTGGAAAAAGCTAATCAAATAACATTAAAAAGAACCTTCCAGTGCTCTTAAACAAACCACAATTTCTGGTCTGTTGCTGCCACCTACCAACAATCTAAGGCAAGGCAACCTGGATAGGATAGAATTACTCTTTGTCTTTCAAGAATGTTGGTGTCACCTAAATTGTCTCTCATTCCAATGTCACACTCCTGAAATATTTTTAGATACGCTTAGGTATCCTTAACTGACAAGCAGTTTAAGTGCTGTTGAGGCTCTTCACTCAACAGATGAATTAAAAAAGAAAGTATCTTGATCATGAATTAATCTTTGACATGGATGTTACAGGAAAAGCAAAACTTACAAGAAAATTCATCCACTAAATGGTGGTTGAACTCCTACTATACTGGGCTTTATGATTCACAGTATGTTCATTTGCTATACCCTTTAAAATTAGCCATTTTTAAAGACCATATGTCTCAGAAATATCTTGCTATATAAATAAGATGGTTTTTACCTGGACATAGAAAACTTTGTGCAAGATGGAAAGATTTCATCTAGAATTATTTACCTTTCATTCTTATTTATAAAATTTTATCTTAACAAGGTTGATAATGATGATAGATGCGTTACAGTATCAATAATTCAGTATTTAAAACATATTTTGCTGATTGAATATATGTGATTTCCTTTTGAGTCTGTGAATAGCACACTAACTTATATTTGCTGTGGCATTTTATGATTATTAAGACACTTTTATATACCAGCTCCCATTTGATATTTACAGGAACCTTGTGAACTAAGTAGGGCAAATATTATCTCTATTTTTGAGATAGGATTTCTCTCTTTGCTCAGGCTAGACTGCAGTGGTGTAACCTCCAATTCCCAGGCTCAAGTGAGCCTCCTGCCTCAAACTCCCAAGTAGCTAGGACTATATGTGTGCCCCAGCATACCCAGCTATTTTTTAATTTTTTATAGAAATGGGATCTTGCTATGTTGCCCAGACTAGTCTTTAACTCCTGGGCTCAAGCTATCCTCCTGCCTCAGCCTCCCAAAGTGCTGAGATTACATGTGTGAGCTACCAGGCTGATCTACTATCTCTATTTAGAAACAAAGAAATAGTCTCAGAACACTTAAGGGATTGCTCAAGATCATCCAGGAATAGAGTCTCATCTAGAACCTGGCCTTTTGTGGTAAAATTCAGAGTTCTTTCCACCACCCCACACTACCTTCCAGCAGCCTTTTATTCACTCATTCAACAAATGCTTATTGAGTGCCTAGTGTGAGCCGTGCGTAGGTGCTGGAGAGAAGATGGTGTCTAATTTAGAGACAGGGTGGATTATGGCATAGAGAGAGTGTCAGGGAAGCTCCCTGAGGAAGTGATCTCTGAAGGATGGATAAGAATGAGCAACAGGAAAGGTGGGAGGACTTAATCCAGGCAGAGGGAACAGCATGGAGAAAGCCTGAGTTTCCCAAGTAGGAGAAATTGAAAGAAGCCCGTTGTGGCTGAGGCATTATAAAAATGTGGAAAGGTGGCCTTAAACATGGCTGTCGGTCCAGACAAGGAGAAACCACATTATGCCAGGCCTTGTAGGCCACCGTGGTAAAGGGTATAGTTTCTGTTCTGAGTTTAGTGGGAAGCTGCTGAAGGGCACCTAGGCTCTATGCCCCATGCTGCAAATCAGAACATTTCCTGGTCGGACACGATGGCTCAGGCCTGTAATCCTAGCAGTCTGGAAGGCCGAGGCAGGAGCATCACTTGAGCTCAGGAGTTTGAGACCAGCCTGAGCAGGAATGAGACCCCCATGTCTATTGACAATAGAAAAAATTAGCCTGGCAACTAAAAATAGAAAAAATTAACTGGGTGTGGTGGCGCATGCCTGTAGTCCCAGCTACTCGGGAGGCTGAGGCAGGAGGATCGCTTGAGCCCAGGAGTTTGAGGTTGCTGTGAGCTAAGCTGATGCCACGGCACTCTAGCCTGAGCGACAGAACAAGACTCTGTCTGAAAAAAAAAAAAAAAAAAAAGAAAACAAAACAAAAAAAGATTTCCTGAAGGGAAATTTCCTGAATATTTTTCAACAAAATAGTATTCAAAAAAATATCTGAATAGTTCCCCCAAAAAATTCCTTCCAGAAACAACTAGATAATATGTCAAAACTTATGTAGGCTTGGAAAAAAATACTTGAATTATGCACCATGTCTTAGCTTGGCATGTTACATTGTATATGCAAATATCCTCTAAGTCCTAATAGACTTCACTTTTTGCACAATGCCCTATCAGCCCTTTTTATCTATTTGTACAGTATATCCACTTAGGGAGCATTCTTCCCACCTCCGGAGACTTCAATTTAATTAATAAAATTGGTTGGGACACACATCAGCATTTTTTAAAAAACCTCTCAGGTAGTTCTAATGTTTAGCCAGGTTGAAAATTACTGAACTAAGGAATTGTAATAAATGACTTTTATATAATACTGTCTCCTTTTGAAAGTGATTTTGATAAAGTAGAGCGTACCCAGATGAAAATGAGACTACAATAGTGGTCTATAATATGACTGTTTATCTGGTTTACCTTTTCAGAATCTTGCATCTAATAGTTCTGCAGAATCTAACCACTTCAAAAATATTTATATAGCAATGCCTCCTTATAAAGAGAATGAAAAGCCTTGTGAATATGACTAAACTCACTCTTTTACAGTATACATATTTTCTTTTACATTAATTTAAAAATAAATATATGTGGGCCAGGCGCAGTGACTCATACCTGTAATCCTAGCACTCTGGGAGGCCGAGGCGGGAGGATCGCTTAAGCTCAGGAGTTGGAGATCAGACTGAGCAAGAGTGAGACCCTGTCTCCACTAAAAAACTAAAAATAAAATTTAGCTGGACAACCAAAAATAGAAAAAATTAGCTGGGCGTGTGGCACACGCCTGTAGTCTCAGCTACTCAGGAGGCTGAGACAGGAGGATCACTTGAGCCCAGGAGTTTGTGGTTGCTGTGAGCCAGCTTCGGCAACAGAGTGAGACTCTGTCAAGAAAGAAAGAAAGAAAAGAAAAGAAAAGAAAAGAAGAGAGGAGAGGAGAGGAGAGGAGAGGAGAGGAGAGGAGAGGAGAGGAGAGGAGAGGAGAGGAGGAAAGAAAGAGAGAGAGGGAGAGGGAGAGGGAGAGAGGGAGGGGGGGAAAGAAGGAAAGGAAGAAAGAAAGAAAGAAAGAAAGAAAGAAGGAAAGAAAGAAAGAAAGAAAGAAAGAAAGAAAGAAAGAAAGAAAGAAAGAAAGAAAGAAAGAAAGAAAGAAAAAAGAAATGTGATACACTATAATGGGGGACTCTGATAACAATTTCTAGTTCTTCCTTGTGAAGGAATTTGTAAATTCCTTGGTCATTGTAATCAAAGGAATAGTTTCCTTTCTCATCCCATCTCAATTCTGTGGAGCAAGGTACTCTTGCCCCACACCAAACGGCATAAGGCTACATCTTGTGTCATAATCCTAATTCTACATGTAGAAAGTTCTTAATTTGTATGTTTTAACTGCCAAGTCTTTATCAGCAACAGAGGCTGAGCCCACAGTTATGGTCAGGGGAAATATTGGCTGCTTGCTTTCTTGTTCAACCTGGAGCTGGCTCTGGTTTGTTCAGCTTACCCCTATAGCCTCTCTCTGACCTGCAGGGTCTGAGTAACATCTGTGTCCTCTGATATGTAATGCTCAGAGCATTATTCTCCATATTTCCTATCCATTATCTTGAAGTCTGTAATATGAAATAAATCAATCTTAATTTGTAGTCATAAACACATTATGAGGATAGGAAAAAGGTGATGGCCCATTTTACAGATGAGGAAACTGGGCCACAGAAGTTAAATCAGGGAAACTAAATCATAAAACTGTTTAGTGTTAGATTTAGGATGAATAAAAGCACAATACCCATTGCATGGATCTATGAACAATTTAAAATTGTATTCTCATGTAAAAGGGAACATAACAAAGTTAAGAAACAAATGACGGGCCAGATGCGGTGGCTCACGCCTGTAATCCTAACACTTTGGGAGGCCAAGGTGGGAGGATTGCTTAAGGCCAGGAGTTCAAGATCAGCCTGAGCAACACAGAGACCCTGTCTCTACAAAACATTTAAAAATTAGCTTGGCATGGTGGTATGTGGCTGTAGTCCCAGCTACTCAGGAGGCTGGGGCAGGAGGATCACTTGAGCCCAAGAGTTTGAGGTTTCAGTGAGCTATGATGATGCCACTACACTCTAGCCTGGTAGCCCAGGCTGAAAGAAGGAAGGAAGGAACGAAGGAAGGAAGGAAGGAAGGAAGAAAGAAAGAAAGGAAGGGAAAGAGAGAGATTACACATGCTTTACCTAGCAGCTCCTAAATTATACATTTCTCCTGGGGCAGGAGGGGAGTGGGGGGATGGGGAGGAAGTTCTTAAGTCTAAATTTCTCCCAAGGATGCAAAGATATAAATAGAACAATTGTACTTGCAAAGTAGTTTATTATAGTAAAAAAAGTGGCGTTGGAACTACTCAAATACCCATCCACTTAAATAAAACTAAATGATGACTCGTATGCAGTCTTAGAGGATGGTACTGTTGATCAAGGTTCTTACCTAGGGTCCAGGATTGAGCTTCAGGGATTCAAATGTGGCACTGTCTGTTAATCAGGGTCTGATGGGTGAAAAAAAAAAAAGTAGCACTTTCATGAAGCCGTTAATGGGTTCTTTGGAGGTCCTCTGGGGTCCTCTGACCACATAGCTCCCTGACATGGTGAACACTACGGGGGCACTAATGGAACTCGAGCTCCCTTGCCCCAGCAGGCCACCCTCTTTGATAGATTACTTCAAAGAAGGCTTAACCCAAGTACCCTGAATTCCTTAAAAATCCTCAAGAGCCCCTTAGGCCCTACAAAGTCCAAATTCCTTGGCATGGTATTCAAGGCTTTCATTATGTGGCTTGAGTTGACCATTCCAGCCTCATTTCCCATTCAAAGGGACTATTTTTAGTTTTTTGAAACTACCAGGTGCTTTCTTTCCTCTACCATTGTTCAGAAAATAGAAAATGGTCCCCTGTGAATGGTCTGAGGCTGGAATGGTCAATTCAAACTACAATTGCTAATACCATTCCTGACATGGACCAAATATAAAACAACTTAAAATTTGACATGATTTTGTACAATTGGTGGAGTGTAAAAAAAGAAGGATCTATTTTAATATGAAACTAAAAACATTGTTTGACTAGCAAGAGGGTTCTAACATCGACCCCATAAAGTGGAAATCAAAGGGTATTTTTGGCTCTACAGTGAATTAAATCTGAAAAGCCATATTAATGTAAATGCTCAATTATTATATTTTACAATTTTAGAATAAATTCATTGTCAAGGCACAGAAGACTAAATTGTGATTACAGAAAAGAATATGTTATCCACCTGGGAAACTTAAAACTAAAGTTTTAGCTGACAGAGGTTGGGAAGGAAAAAGGAAGAATAGGGAAAAGTAAATTAAAACCACAGTGACAGATCACCACCCACCTGTTAGAATGGCTACTGTCTAAAAGACAAAAGATAACAAGTGTTGGTGAGGAAGTGGAGAAAAGGGAACCCTGCACATTGTTGGTGGGAACATAAATTAGTGTAGCCATTATGCAAAATGGTATGGAGGTTTCTCAAAAAATTAAAAATAGAATTACCATGTGATCTATCAATACTACTTTCGGGTATATATCCTAAGGATATGAAATCAGTATGCTGAAGAGATATCTTCATTACCATGTTCATTGTGGCATTACCACAATAGTCAAGATATGGAATCAACCTAAGTGTCTATCAGTGGATGAATGGATAAAAAAAAAAATTGGTATATATACACAACAGAATACTATTCCTCCTTGAAAAAGAAAAAAAAAGGAAATACACTGGGTATGGTGGCTCATGCCTGTAATCATAGCACTCTGGGAGGCCAAAGCGGGAGGACTGCTGGAGCTCAGGAGTTCAAGACCAGCCTGAGCAAGAGCAAGACCCGGTCTCTACCAAGAGTAGAAAAATGAGCCAGGTATGGTGGCATGCACCTGTAGTCCCAGCTACACCATGGGACAACTGACCTCATTTCTTTAACATATCAATGGCGGGGAAGAGACAAAGTCTCTCTCTGTGGAGAGTGCAGTGGTATCATCGTAGCTTACTGCAACCTCCAACTCCTGAGCTCAAGCGATCCTCCTGCCTCAGCCTCCCAGAGTGTTAGGATTACAGGCATGAGCCACAGAGCCCAGCCGGGATCCTTTGTTAGAACAATTTTTGACAATCAGGAAAATTTTATTATGAACTGGATATAAGAGGATATTAGGAAGTTGTTAATTTTCTTAGGTATAATAACAAATTATTGTTATGGTGGGTAGATTTTAAAATATCTTTTATAGTTAGAGGCAAAGTGAAGTCTTTCTAGGTAAAATAAGATTATGTCTAGGATTTAGTTTAAAATACCACTCCCTCCTCCTCCCAAAATAAAGGGGGATAGAGAAACAAGACTGGCCAAATGCTGGCAATTGTAGAAGGTGGATAGTAGGTTCATGGGGTTCACCATGCAATTCTCTCTTTTCATGTATGTTTAAAATTTTCCAAAATAATACACTGTTGTTTTGGTGGGGGTGTGTGTATATGTTTAAAGCAAGTGCCTCTCTCCAGGTGTACACTTGTAGTCCAAGCTCCTTGGGAGGCTGAAGCTCACTTGAGTCCAGAAGATTAAGACTAGCCTGGGCAACACAGCAAGACCTTGTCTCTAAAAAAAAAAAAGTAAGTGCCTCTGATTTGGGGATTTGAGTTAAGGAACAGTAGTGCCAACAAGACTGTTTTATAGCTTTCATTTATCTAATTACTATTTACTGAGTCCCTGCAACGTGTGAGGCATTGGGTCGACACTTGGGATACGAACAGAACAAGAAAAATGCTTATCCTCGTGGAGCTCAGATTCCAGTAGGGGGAAAGAGACAAGAATCCATGACATAGGAAATAAGTTACAGTAGGTTAGAAGTGGATATGTGCTATGAGGAAAGAATAAAGAAGGTAAGAGGGGCCAGGGTGGGGCCAGAGCTGCAGTTTTAAATAGCAAGGTCAGGGAAGAGCTGGTTGACAGAGGTGACCCTGGAACAAAGGCATGAAGGAGGTGAGGGAGATTATAAGCCCTTCTGAATTGTTGTTTTTAAATTATGTCTATGGATTACTTTGATTAAAAGGATTGAAAAAGATTATTTAAAAATAAGATAGATAATTCTCCCTCCTCTCCACCCCTTGTTACCTACCTGTCAAATCTTCCATTCTTCATCAGGTCGACTTCAAGTGAACCTGCCTCCATGAGGTCTTTTTCATCCACAGCCAGAATTAACCACTCTTTTGTGTTCTCTTGTATAATGCTAGTGCCTCTACCTGTACTTCATTCTCCCAAGTAGTATAGCTTTTTGGAGCTTGACTAAGCATTTTCACTTTCATTATTTTGTTTATACCTCACAATGATCTTGAGTGGTTTTTATCTAATCTTATTTTATTCCCACTTGACAGATGAGAAAACTAAGGCTCTGAAAGAGGAAGTGACCTTCACCCAGACACAGAGGCAGCTTCTGGATACTAGGCCACATCCTCTGAATAAAGCGTAATTACTTCTCTCTACTTCATTCTACAACTTTTCCACAGTTAGTTATTTCTAAGAGTCTTTTTAATATTATAATTAGATTTGAGTCAAAGTACTATTTGCATATCATATTAATTTAGGTAGTTCAGGAAATCTTAGAAGGGAAAACAAGTCTCCCACCTCATCAATCCACAGTCACATTTTACAGACACGGTATTTTTCATCATTGTTAGTTTTAGTTCTTCTGGTGGTTGTCTGTGTAACTCTAGATAATACGCTTACACCTTTATGTATTGATCTTATCACTTTTAGATATTATGTGTTGACTTCCTCCTGAGAATGAGGGAGGATTTAGCTCATTTGCATTGCTCTACTGTGTTGGGTTAGGTTCCCTGGGACATGGACTCTGAGACAGAGGCTTGTGTGCAGGAGGCACATGGTGAAGGTAGCAGCATTGAACTGCAGGAGCAGGTCGCCTCCTGTGCCATTGCAACAGCCCATCCCCTGGGAGCTCCAGAGCTGGGAGGGCCCTTCAGACTTGTACTGAATGCTGGGCATTTGCATCCCACCATCAATGAGTCATTGGATGCAGGCTGGAGGACATAAACTTAGTCAAGGCACTTCTCTTTGGCTGAGGACAATTCTAGAAGGATTCAGAGCTAAGTTGTCAGCAGCCAATACTTACAGCAGCTGCAGAATGGACATCTTGGTCCTAACGTGGAAACTGGAGCAGCACACCATGGCATCCACCACAGCCCATGCCCTGTATAGCCAGGATCCACTTGCTTCTGATAGTAAATTCACTCTGTGTGGGATGAGCTCCCCCAGATTTCTGGTTCCTTCATTTGGAGAATCTTACAAGAATGTTGGCGGGGAGGGCAAGTTACAGTCATTGCCTCTGCAGCTGCTCTCAAAGCCACACTCCATCTCCCTCCTGTACTACCAATTCTAGATTCCCCTCTCCCTCAGCTAGCACCTTTACTGGTCTAGGTGGCTTAGCCAGGAGGTTGGGTGGCGAGTAAGCCCAATCCTCACCCTTGGGGAATCTTAGCCCTACTTAAGATAGGTCAGCTACATTGTCCACTTACCATTAAAACTGGGCAGGGAAGAAAGAAGAGATGCCCCCTATGGATCAGCTCAGTGCCAAATATGTCCTTCTCCACCCCACCATGAAGCAGAAATCCCATCCCCTCATGATGACCAGGACCCATTATTCCTGCCAGGATGTGTCTCCTTTCCCTATTCTTCCTTCTTTCATATCCCACCTGTAAGTACACATGCCTATAAGACAGCTCTATTCCATTGTCCCCCAGCAATGCAAGTTCAACATCTTCAAAACTGAACTGATTTTTCCTTCCCCCATAAACCTGTTCCTCCTTCATCCATCCATGAAGTGACTGTGCTGGAAACCTGGTTCATCTGTGGGTCCTCTAACTCCCTCACTCTAGGTAGCTACCAAGTTCTGTAAAGCTACCTCCTAAATAGCTCTTAAATTCAGCCGCATTCTCCCTCTGCACAGTTGCTGCGCTTGTCCAGTGACCCATCCTTTCTCACATGGACCATCACAAACACTTCCTTTCTCCAATCTTGCCCACACTCCTCCCACCAAATTAAGAGGCATACAATTGGAAATGTATTTAGAGGAGCCATTTAAAATTAAGAGAGTGAGATGTGCTCCCAGAGGAAATCAAAGAGAAAAGAAGAAAGCCCACAGAGACCATTAGTAAAAAAAAAGAAAAAAATTTTGGCTCTTTTGTTATTTAGCTTCATGTGTCAAAATAATACGTTTATGCTGCAAATTTTTTTACTTTTTTTCCATGTTTGAGATTATATATCAACTTCCTACTACTGTGGAAGATGAGAATTTAGTTCTCTTCCTGTGTTTCTCACCCCAATACGCACACATTCTTCCCCCATCCTTCAATATAGTTGTATTACAAATGCACTAAATCAATATTCAGAGCTTTCTTTTTTCATTGATAAATACTCCTTTAAGTTGCTTTGAAATTTTAATTAGCACATGTAATAACACCCCTTACCCTTTCACTCATTCCAGGCAGGCTCTTGTGGGTGTTGCCTTTGAAGAAACATTAGTAGCATTTCTCTGCCTATTTTCAACCATAAAAATCTATTTTAAGTCAACCAACAATTATGTCAGTTCTCATTATAACCAAGGCAACATGAAGGAGAGATGTCTAACACAGAATCCCTACACTCAAAACACCGACATGCACATGGTGAAATAATACAAATACGTGGAAAATGTTCTATGCAAGTGCTACCTGTTAGATCCCACAAGAGTCAGAGGAGGAAGTCCCCATACATGGGGCTGGCCCAGGACAATGCTATAAAGGCAGTAGGACAGGGGTGTGAAGGATCTGGTAAGATGCGAAGGAAGAGAGGGCAAGAGGCAAAGAGGAAGAGGAATGGTGCTCCAGGCAGAAGACTTAGCAAAGCCATGAAGGGAGGAAACACTGTGCTTTTAAGGATGCCAAGTAGCCCAGCTTGGCAGCAAAGAGGTTCATGGAGAAGAACACCAGGAAGTAAAGGACAGGGTGAGAGCAGAGTGTGAAAAGGCTTGAATGCCAAGAAGAGAATTCCTGACACACTCTCATCACGTGACTCTATTACAGTTATTAGGCAATGAGGCAGGGATGAACCAACTTTTTATAGTTACAACTCAGTGGGGAAAAATGCTGAACTGTTACGTGATTTGATGGCCATATTAAAGGAATACCACTAATAAGATAAAATTCCTATGTTGAAAAAGAGTAAACTCAATAACAAGGACACTAATATTAAAGATAAATACATAGTTAACAGGTAAAAATACTGATTGAACTAGTAACTGTTATTCAAGGTCCGCTAACCATTTTGAGTAGTTTATCAGCTCTTGTTTCTCATAATTGAGCTAAATACTGGGAAGTGAAGATAAATAAGAACTAGTCCTCCGCCCAATGATAGAACAAACTTTTTCAACACTGTTTTGCATCATTCTAGGGCATCTCTAGTTTTCTCAAAAAATATCTGAAAATTGTTAGTGTAGAAGTTCTATTAATTCACTTTATTGGCCAGGTTTGGTGGCTCACACCTGTAGTCCCAGCTACTTGGGAGGCTGAGGCGGGAGGATCCCTTGAGCCCAGGAGTTCAAGGCTGCAGTGAGCTGCGATTGTGCCACTGCACTCCAGCCTGGACAGCAGAGTGAGAACTTATCTCTTAAAAAAAAAAATCACTTACTATCTTATCTTTCTTATTTATCAGTCTTATCTAACAACCTTTCGGCTATCTGTTGAACGTGCAACTGTGGGCTGCAGGGCGTCAAAATAATGCAGACAGAAGAGAATGTTAAATGGTGACTACTAGAGCTCAGCAAGAGGCAGTAGGGATCAAAACGCAAATCTATCCTGGTCTTCCCTGTACTCTTTACCACGTACTAAGTGGGAATAACCTTTCCCTAGATCTGAAATTCAAACTCTGGCAGACTCCATAACTTTTCAGCTCGATCTTAATTAACTGGCCAGTCTAGGGTCTCAAGTCAATAATTAAAATGTCCAGTCCAAGATGTTGAACAGAAATCTGAACTTGATTTAAAGGCGATTCTTCTCACTGCCCAGCCTGATCCTGTTGCAGACTGGCTAATTTTTTTTTTTTTTTTTTTTTTGAGACAGAGTCTTACTCTGTCACTGTAGGTAGAGTGCATAGCTCACAGCAACCTCAAACTCCTGGGCTCCAGAGATCCTCTTGCCTCAGCCTCCTGAGTAGCTGGGACTACCAGTGTATGTGGTGGCATCTGGCTAATTTTTCTATTTTTAGTAGAGACGGGGTCTTGCTCTTGCTCAGGCTGTTCTTGAACTCCTGAGCTCAAGTGATCCTCCCACCTCGGCCTCCCAAAGTACTAGGATTACAGGCATGAGCCACCATGCCCAGCCACCACAGGCTGATTGATATAAACAAGAGTTAAGTTCATGTAGCATATTTCTGATTACAAAAACATCACCAAACTTCTAAATGAAGACCAAAACACTTCTTATATTAAACATTGAAATAAATGTGAACTACACATACATTTTAAAAAGATTAATAAAAACAGTAAGATTATTATTTACCTGCTCATTCCAGTTCAGGGTTACAGTGGCCAGAGCCTGTCCCAGCAGTTGGGGGCACATGGTGGGAACCAGCCATGGCCCATCGCAGGGTGTACTCACACACACACCCACACTCACTCACACTGGGGCCATGTAGACACTAGTGTGTTACTGCCCAACCAGGTACTTTGCCCACTGCACAGGAGGAAGCCAGAACACTGAGACAGCAGGGGTCGCAGCAGACAAGGAGTTTAGTATTGCAGGGCACCAAGTGAGGAGACAGGAGGAATTTCTCAATCTGTCTCCACAAGATTTTGGGGGCCAGGGTTTTTCAAGGTAGTTTGGTGGACAGAAGCCTAGGGAATTGGATCTTCTGATTGGCTGGGGATGAACTCATAGGATTGGGAAGCAGAAATCGTCTTCTTGCACTGAGAGTCAGTTCCTAAGTAGAGGGTCACAAGACCGATTGAGTCAATTCCCAAGCATGGCCACTGGTCTGGTTGGCACCAATTGGTCTCCCTGAATACAAAGTCTGGAAAATATCGTAACGACCAGTCTTAGGTTTTACAATAGAGATGTTAACTGTAGAAGTGGTTAGGGAAGTTACAAGTCTTATGCCAGTCAGAGATACGTGACTCCTAAGCAGTAAGCAATTACAAGAAGACAAACCATGAAACAATGGCTGGTTAATTTTTAGCTATGCCTATACATCTATAGAAATCACACTGCTACCACAGTTCTTGTCTTATGGCCCTACATTACTTTAATATAGGTGGTTTCAAATGAGCCAAACCTGCACATCTTTCGGGTGCAGGAGGAAACTGGATTATCTAGAGAAAACCGACACGAACACGGGGAGAATGTGCACACTCCACACAGACAGTGGCCCTGGCTGGGAATTGATTTTTTTTTTTTTATCAGTGTTATGACAGAACAATGATGTTATTTGAGGACATGCTGTATGTTTTTTTGAAAGTAATTTGCAGACATCAGAAAATTTCACTCCTAAATATTCCACATTCCTTGCCTAAGAATAAGAACATTCACCTATATAATCACAATACCATTATCACATCTAAGAAAACTAACTTAAATTCAATAGTGTCATCCACTATACAGTCTATATTTAAATTTTGCCAGTAAGGATTCCCTGAGTCCCAGCCTCCAAGATCCGTTCTTGCTGGGTCTGGGCACAGATGGCAGGAAGAGGACAGTACAAGGCAAGTTACCGACTGTGTGATGAAGCCCCCATCAGCTGGAGTCCATGGTGCTCTTAGAGAATTTCTTTCCTAAGTAAGCGATACTATTAAATTGTTAAGAGTAATCAAACTTCTTGCTTAAATGATTGTGATTGTGACTTGTACCTTGAGCAAGCCCATAAGAGGAAAATCAAGTCTGCATTATTTATAAGTAAGAGATGAACTGAATACTAACATTTACATTTAATCCTTAGACAGACAGTCCTTAAATGGATGTATTCTCCAGGCTCTGAAGGAAGCTGGCATATAAACCATTCTTGTATTTCTAGAGCAGGGGAACCTTGTTCATCGGGTCCACCTTTTCCCTAGAATGTAGAATTTGGCTTTTGTTTTTGTTTTGAAGGTGTTTATGCCCCAGGATCTGCAAGGATGTGAGGGCATATTCTGTCCAGACTGTGCCTTTGAGGGTGGGGTGGGGCGGCGATTAGCAGCAGGATGCTGGAGCTTCGTGTCAGCCTCCTGATGGCAGGCTAGACTCCACTAGTATGTGTGTGTAGAGGGCCACTCTCCATCATGTGTGTTTGGTTCTTTTAATCCTCCTAGACGCACTATTCTTTCCTACCACTCTGTTTACTCCTGACCACTCCAACAATGGCTTGTTCTCTGTAAAGTTAGGACTTTGATTTCTCTTGAAAGTAACAACCCCTTGGACCTTGTCCCAGTTGGACATTCTGGGTCAGCTATGGGAATTAGAATCTTTACAGCTCACAAATAAAGTGTAATTGAACAAAGAAGACAGGTACGCTACCTTCAGAGCTTCAACTACAATGGGAAATGAAGATAATGTGTCAGCTTCACATGGCTTGCCATTGCTGTGGTCTCTGTCTGGAAAGCTAATGTACTTATCGATTAGCCCTCAAGAGAGACATCATTCACAAACTGACCCTTGGCTGGTGGCAGAGGACTAGCGTCTGTGTTAGCTTCAATAGCAGACCTTGCTGCTGGGAAGACATGGGCAGCTGTTGCCATGGCAACATAGCATGTAAGTCTCTGTAATTTCCCTGAGAAAATAGTGATATTTTCCTATCTATGAACTTCAGTTTTGTCTACAAGACCATGAATGTCAACCCATAACTCAATTACTACCAGTTTGACAGTACCAGAAAATTTGGTGTAGATTTGGCTCACAAACTATATAAAACAAGCTTAAAAACAGGTAAGGCTGTGACAATGCAGAACACCAGGTTTAAAACTTGATTATTGGGGGAAAGTCAACTTATTTTAATAAGAAATTACTTGTACCATAGAAGAACTATATATGCATGCAAATTGAATTTCCTGACATAAAACAACAATAATACAAATTGGTTTATTTTTTAAAATTCAGCACCATCATTAGAGACCCTTTCATGTCCTACCCCTGTACCTAATTAGTGTGATACACCTGTTGGATCAGGATTAGGATTCAGGGAGAGCAGCTTCAGGCCAGGGCAGGGCAGGGTTTGAGTATTGGGAGGCGTTTGTTAGACCCTTGTGGCCCCATGGATAGCCCCTTGGGCTGAGGCCCCCATAGCCTCAGCCCAAGCTGAGGCTTGAAGGGCTTGTGCATTAGGCCTTGGAATTATGACAGCCTCGTGAAGAAGCCTGAGCAAGCTTCCTGCAAGATGAGAGACATGTGGCCTAATCACCCCTGTTGCCTCAGCTGATGGCCAGCCAACCACTGGTCGTGACAACGAGGCCATCCCAGATCATCCAGTGGCCAGTCAAGCTACCAGTTGACCACACATGGGTGAGTGGAATCAGCTGAGCTGACTCAAAACAGGAGACCCACCTGCCTGATCAGATTATCAGACGCGTAAAAGGGTAAGCAGATACACAAACGGAAATTCTCTCCTGTCAGGTATATACAGTCATGTGTCACTGAATGATGGGGATATGTTCTGAGAAATGCATTGTTAGGCCATGGTGTCCTTGTGCAAACATCACAGAGCGTACATAAACAAGCCTAGATGGTACAGCCTGCTGCACGCTAGGTTATGTTGCATGACTTATTGCTCCTAGGCTACAAACCTGTACAGCATGTTACTGCACTGAATATTGCAGACAATTGTAACACAATGGTATTTGTGTGTCTGAACATATCTAAACATAGAAAAGGTACAATAAAAATACTATATTATAATCACATGAGACCACTGTTCTACATGTGATCCATTCTATATGAGGTGTGTCATTGACTGAAATGTCCTTATGATGCACATGGCTATACTTGATGATGCCACGTTTATAATCATAAATACAGCATGCTTTTTTCCTTTTTTGATGGGGATCATTTGAGATAGAGTTTCCCAGAATTCCAGTATTTATGGGGCACAAACTACAGCAGTACTATAAACAGAGCTGAGGGAAGCCACCTATATGCAGACTCCCAAAATACTGATTTCATGAGGACAACGTAAAATTCATTATCTGCCATTACAAAAAGAACATTGATGATAATTGGTAACTATATGTGATTAAATCACATATAGTTTTTTTTAAGTATTTGAGATTATCATTGTTCAAGAAAATTTGAAATGTCCTGAAATTATATAAACCAGACATGAAATGTGAGAGAAGTGTTCTCAAATTTGACAAACCTATATAATTTTCATGGCATTAGAAAAATGTTGTAAAACCAAAAGAAACTTTTAAAGCTATGGAAACAAATTTTGATCAACTATGGAAGAGGAAACACTGGATTCTTTCTAAGATTACAAAATTTCTATAATACTAATATAAAACTGTTGTCTTATGAAGAGAATATCAAAGAAGCTGGGCAGAAGAAAAAGTACCATAGAGATGTGTCAGACAGAAAATAAAACAATAAATATATTGTTGTTTTAGATTTGGGGACATTCATGACATTTGTCAGCTTTTCAAAATTCATGATTTGGTGTGATTTCTTATCTCATTCTAATTAAATGTTCACATTTCTACTTAATTTTATATTTGTAATCTTGTATTCTTTTTCTTTATTTTATTTTATTTTTGTTAATCAGATCTAAGGAATTGTATTCTTTTTCTTAAAGCGAACTCTCAAAGTTGTATGAGCATCAAGCTACTCTAAGCCTAAACCTGGATCTGCCTCTGGTCAGGGTTCAAGGTTAGTTTTATGGGAATCACGTGACAGGAACTCAACCATGGCATCAAGGATTTCCTTTCTTTCCATCTCTCTGCTCCGATATCTATGGTGTCTGCACCATCCTAATGCAGGTTCCTCCACGGTGACAAAAAGACTATAGCAGTTCCAAGCTTCCATCTCTCTTCCACTCCATCCCGAGGAGAGGGACAGATGGCTTCCCATTGTTCTCTCTAGGAGAATGGGAAACCTCAAACAGAAGCCCCCATTCATTAACCCCTATCATTCGTGTGATCTCTAAATTGGTCACATGCCCCTTTCTGACCACTGATTTGCTTAGGTTTGATTACCTGAAGAACTCATCATAGCAAGGTGGATGGAATTACTGGAATAGGGTTAACCCCCTCCCCAAACCTCCTGGCTGGTGCACAGTGAAGGTGAAAAGGATGCTTGGAAGACAACCACAATGTCTAGGGGAGGGAAGACATGAGCACACCCGAGACAGACCATGGCTCAATTCTATACCAAGTGTCAGACATCTGGGAGACAAAGATGAATAAGAATTGAACACTTCCCATCTCATTGGGGCAGGTGCTTCATTTTAAAGGACTATTTTGGTTTGAGATATTTGATTCTAATACTACTACAAAATGAGTTTAGAAGCTATAATAAATATCATGTTTGAAGTCTCTACTCATTCAAAAAACAAATAACACACGCTTACTGCATACCCTTCATGGAGTGGGATGCAAAATGCAATTTTTGACATCATGAGTTAAAAAGCTTACTGAAATATCTTGAGTGAAAAATTAAAATGATAAATCGTTTAAGTAGCTGAAATAAATAAATAGTTGTTCAAGATGGTGATAGAAGAGATGATTCAAGATGATACAAGAATAACTTCTAATGAGTTGTACAGAAAATAATAGCTATAGGAGTTGGTTTGTGCATATATATATATATATAATTTTTTTATTAGGAATCTATTGCTTCTTATTGGGCAAGTAAATGGCTGGCATTGGCCTAAAGTGTACACTTAACCTTTTACTTTAAACCAGGGTTTGTTATCACTAGTCACTTCCAATCAGGATGATAAGTAGGAAGCTGACGCAAGCACGCACTTTGACTTGGCAGTATTGCTCTCAGTACTCAGTTCTTCAGCATACTGTGCTGTGTTAGGGATGAGAAAGAAAACACAACCACTACTGCTCCAGTAGACTGAGGGAGTTTGTCTAGAACACAATCGGAGTCTAGCATTTCGTAACTCCGTTGCTTAGTTGCTAAAGAAGGTGACGAAGTACAATGGAAAGAGCCTCCACTCAAGGCCTAGCCAAATGGGGGGCTTCGCCCTTTCCCTCTCTCCCTATCTTGATCTTTGCAGTCAGTGTATTACTCCCTGGGTAGTTTATTTAGTTAGGGACTGGGTGACCAGGGACCTGGCTGCTAGTCCTGTCTCTGCCACTAACTAGTAGTGTGAACTTCTGTGGGCCTCTCAACCTCTCTAAGCCACCATTCTGCAATCTACAAAATAAGGAAATCAGATCAGATACATTATTTTTAATTGCTAGTTACATAATTAATGCATGCCTGTATTTTCCACGTAAATTTCAAACGTAATATGGATAAGTTTGAAGTCCCTGTTGGACTTCTTTCCCCACCATTTTCTCAATCCCAGTCCCTTGTCACCTCTCATTGTTATCGGCTGGGTATATCGTCTTTCAGAATACTTTCCTTACGTTTACATAAGCTCCCTACCAGATTTAATATTTTACATATTAAAAAACTAAGCAGCCTTTGTACAAAGAAATGAGATCCTCTTGTGTTCAAATGTATGATTTTCCAGATGGGAACCTTTTCATTTTGGGCCTTAATGAGTGTTTTAAAAGCAATGTTAAATCTAAAATCAAAACACTTTTTAAAATGCAAAACTCACAATATCTGCTACAAAGCACACACAAAATACAAATGTTAATAAAAAGGAGACATGTCAACATGAATGATGTATTTTAAAATCTTTAGTTATGTAAAAAATATATGAAAAGGGAAACTTCTAGAGGTAGATATTATTTACCATGTTATTATTAGGAATTATTTTTATCACCCCCATTACTGACTCTATTAATATCTAATTAGCATGTCAAGCACACACTGTCCATCCAACTTTTTTTTTGTTTTGTTTTTGTTTTTTTTTTGAAACAGAGTCTCACTCTGTTGCCCAGGCTAGAGTGAGTGCCGTGGCGTCAGCTTAGCTCACAGCAACCTCAAACTCCTGGGCTCAAGCAATCCTTCTGCCTCAGCCTCCCGAGTAGCTGGGACTACAGGCATGTGCCACCATGCCCGGCT
>CAUYRT010046339.1:0-46190 GCA_963574885.1 Lepilemur ruficaudatus | reverse complement strand
GAGGCCGAGTCGGGTGGATAGCTCAAGGTCAGGAGTTCAAGACCAGCCTGAGCAAAAGCGAGACCCCGTCTCTACTATAAAATAGAAAGAAATTAATTGGACAACTAAAAATATATATAAAAAAAAATTAGCCGGGCATGGTGGCGCATGCCTGTAGTCCCAGCTACTCGGGAGGCTGAGGCAGGAGGATCACTTGAGCCCAGGAGTTTGAGGTTGCTGTGAGCTAGGCTGATACCACGGCACTCTACAGCCTGGGCAACAGTGAGACTCTGTATCAAAAAAAAAAAAAAAAAGTTAAAAAAAAAAAGTGTTTTTAAAAAATTAGCCAGGCATGGTGGTGCATGCCTGTAGTCTCAGCTACTCGGGAGGCTAAGACAGGAAGACTGCCTGAGCCCAGGAGTTTGAGGTTGCAGTGAACTATGATAATACCACTGTACTCTAGCACAGGCAATACAGCAAGACCCAGTTCTCAAAAGAAAAAAGTTGGGGGGGGGGGGAAATAAGTTTAAAATTAAGACGTTTCATCCTATTTCTCCTTACACTGTGGACTATGAATCATCTTTCAATGAACTGAATCCATGTAACTTTCAGTACCTGACACAGTATCAGGAAAAGAACAGTCTTTTAGACTGTTCAAGAAATACACATGAAGAAACTGGGATATTTTTTTCCCTATGAGAGCACAAATAAGGTAATAAATAATAAAGCTAAGACCTTTTAATGTGCTTTTACATTAAGAAGAAATAAATTGAAACATCATATAATGCTGAAATGCCAAAATTACTATAAAGTTTTAAGAACAATTTATTAGAAAATTTCCAATTGACACTATTAAATTCACCAACTTTGGTGGACTGTACAAAAAATACACTATTTCATATAACTGACTATGCTCTGTGGCCAAGTTTTTTTTTTCTTTTTAAAAAAATAAAAATCCACTATACTAAGAAAAAGAATGATCAGCAAATGCACTGCAACAGTGAACCACTGTAAAATTAAAAACATAAAAAGTATTTACTATTCCTTTAGGTTTATCAACTTTAAAACTAACATTTGATCAAAATTTACTAAAAAACATATACCTAATTCACACAAAACTATATAAAAGATATTTGTACAGCATTCATTCAGTTCATCCTCTGTAAACCTCATTAATTCACAAAATAATATACAACCCACATCTATTTTCTCCTATTTCATGAAGATAAGGAAAAATCTGCTACTATAACAACTAATGTTAGGATTTTGATGTCCTGGTTTGCAATTTTAATTATGGGGATCCAATTTCAAGAATACATATGCAACTTGGACCCTTCCATGTCAAACAGAAAGCATATATGCAAATCAAAATCAGAAGAAGAGGACTGGGTATCTCTGAGAGAGACACTACTATTTTTTGCATTTGCAATATATTATTCAAAAATATAAATCACATTTGAAATAAAAAATCCATACCCTAAAACCATGTATTTCAAATGAATGAACAAATGTATGAAAACTGCTACTTACAGAACTTTATAAAAGTACTTGTCACACACACATTCACTTGACAAACACTATTTATATGTAAAGAGTATGAGTTGAGCAAATAATTACGAGAAAACATTTTCATAAATAATTCCCAATAAAAAATTTAGGACCCCCCCCCCGAAACGAACAAAGGATTAAATATGGCCATGTACCTGCTTGTATGCTGTGATACACGTTGAACTACAAAACTTCTTAGACTGTCCCTCGATCTGAAGCATGTGGCATTGTCCAGAACCACTATAACAATAACCCCCACAATTCTCACAACAGTTCATGGTGAGGTTGTTAGCAGAGCGAAACTTAGAGAAGCAGGCATCACTGCAAAGTTTATGTACCACATTCTGGTAATTAACTTCATGTCGAATCTAAGATTAAAAAACAATAACACAGAAACAACAGAGAACATCAAAAGCTGTATTTTAAGCATAAACGTTAGATTCCTCCCCACAATAAAGTAAAAAGGTAACTTACAACAGCATTCTTCTGACACATGCTGCATTTGGTTGAAATACTATTTGTATTTATGGTAACAATAGGTTTTTTTTTCAGTTCGTATGTTGACAAACATGACTGACTGCAAAAATCTTTACTAGTGGTAGTATTTTCAAACTGGGCACTGATCACATCCTTTGGATTTAAAATGTCTCTAAAAATAAGAACAATGATAAAATAAGACATAGTGTAATTCATTTCTTTCCTTTTTGTGAGCTAAAATAACCGAAGAAAACAAAGGTGATTATGCTGTAGGGAAAAGGCACTGAAATTTAAATTTAAAAACCCTGGGTTTTCTTGGGTATGTTTATAAGTTGCTTTGATCCTTAGGCTGTTTTCTATAAAATGGAATTAATATACCACCTACTTCTTAAAACTGTTGTGAGAATTAGTATGTTTCAAAGATTAAAAGGAAATACATCAAATGATCAGCATTTATTACCTTTCCAAGTAGAATTATAGGAGATTTTAATTTTCTTCTTTAGAATTATCTATATTTTCAAAACATTCTTTTAAAATAATACTATATTACACTTAAAGTACTTAAAAACCAGTATCTTTTAAAAGTAAACATACATTTGAAACTACACAGTATATATTCTAGCATGGCTATATAAAATCTAACATTTCCATATCTAAATAGTTTTAATTCATAAGCATTAGTAGCAAAGGCTGTGAAGATTAAAACTTTACCTAATTATTAAGGCTCCCTACCACTTCAACCCCAATCCCACCACCAAACCATACTTTCTAAGTAATTTACCAGATAGTTTAAGTGGAAACCATTTTAAAAACCAATTTTTCAAATTTCTGGGATTTTCTGAACGGTATCTCCCATGAGTATGTACCCACAAAATACTTCATAAACTGCATTCATTCCTGCATTTTAAACAACTTACACTAATACTTTTTAAAGAAAAAATTATAGGCATATCTCATTTTATTGCACTTCACAAATAATGTGTTTTTTTAACAAATTTAAGGTATGTGGCAACCCCACATCAAGCAAATCTATTGGTGCCATTTTCCTAACAGCGTTTGCTTACTTTGTGTCTCTGTGTCACATTTTGGTAACTCTTGCAATATTTCAAACTTTTTCATTATTACTATTGTATCTGTTGTCATGATCTGTGATTAGTGATCTCTGATATTACTATTGTAATTGTTTTAGGTCATCACAAACTACGCCCATGAAAGACGATGAACGTAACTGATAAACATTCTGTGTGTTCTGACAGCTCCACTGACTGGCCATTCCTGTCTCTCTCCCTCTCCTTGGACTTCCTTCCCTATTACCCGAGACACAACAATATTAAAAGCAGGCCAAATAATAACCTCACAAAGGCCGCTAAGTGTTCAAGTGAAAGGAAGAGTCCCAGGTCTCTCACTTTAAATCAAAAGCTAGAAATGATTAAGCTTAGTGACAAAGGCATACTGAAAACCCAAACGGCCTGGAGGCGGGCTAGGCCTCTTGTGTCAATTTATCAAGTTGTAAATAGAAAGGAAAAGTTCTTGGAGGAAATTAAAAGGGCTATTCAGGTGAAGACACAAATGATAAGAAAGCAAAACAGTCTTACTGCTGATAATGGAGAAATTTTTAGTGGTCTGGATAGATCAAACCAGCTACAACATTCCCTTAAGCCAAAGCCTAATCCAGAGCAAAGCCCTAGTGCTATTCAATTCTATGAAGGCTGAGAGAGATGAGACAGCAGAAGAAAAGTTTAAAGCTAGCAGAGGTTAGCTCATGAAGTTTAAGGAAAGAAACCATCTCCATAACATAAAAGTGCAAGGTGAAGCAGCAAGCACTGATGTAGAAGCTGCAGCAAGTTATTCAGCCAAGATCATTGATCCAAGTGGCTACACTAAATAGATTTTTCAATGTAGGTGAAACAGCCTTATATTAGAAGATGCCATCTAGGACTTTCATAGGTAGAGAAGTCAATGCCTAGCTTTAAAGCTTCAAAATACAGGCTGACTCTCTTATTAGGGGCTAATGTAGCTGGTGACTTTAACTTGAAGCCAATGCTTGTTTACCACATGAAAATCCCAGGGCCCTTAAGAATTATGCTAAATCTACTCTGCCTATGATCTATAAATGGAACAACAAAGCCTGGATGACAACACATCTGTTTACAGCATGGTTGAGTATTTTAAGCACACTATTGAGACCTCTTGCTCAGAAAAAAGATTCCACTCAAAATATTACTGCTGACTAGCAATGTACCTAGTTACCCAAGAGCTCTGATGGAGATGTACAAGGAGATTAGAGTTGGGTTCATGCCTGCTAACACAACATCCATTCTGCACCCCATGGATCAAGGAGTAATTTCAACTTGCAAGTCTTATTATTTAAGAAATGCATTTTGTAAGGTTATAGCTGCCATAGATAGTGATTCCTCTGATGGATCTGGGCAAAGTAAATTGAAAACCTTCTGAAAAGGATTCACCATTCAAAACGTCATTAAAAACATTCATGATTCATGAGAGGAGGTACAAATATCAGCATTAACAGTAGTTTGGAAGAAGTTTGTTTCAACTGTCATAGATGACTTTGAGGGAGGTTCAAGACTTTAGTGAAGGAAGTAGCTACAGATGTAGTAGAAATAGCAAGAGAACTAGAATTAGAACTCGAGTCTGAACATGTGACTGAATTACTACACTCTCATGATAAAACTTGAATGGATGAGGAGTTGCTTCTTATAATGAGCAAAGAAATGGTTTCTTGAGATGGAATCTACTCCTGTTGAAGATGCTATGAACACTGTTGAAATGACAACAAAGGATTTAGAATGTTATACAAACTTAATTGCTAATGCAGCAGCAGGGTTTGAGAGGACTTACCCTAACTTTGAAAGAAGGTCTCCTGTGGGTAAAATGCTATCAAACCATTGCATGCTACAGAGAAATCTTTTGTGAAGAGTCAATCAATGCAGCAAACTTCACTATTATATTTTAAGAAATTGCCACAGCCACCCCAACCTTTAGCAACCACCACCCTGATGAGTCAGAAACCATCAACAATGAGGCAAGACCTTATACCGGCAAAAAGATTAGGACTAAATAATAGTTCAGATGGTTGTTAGCATTTTTTAGCAATAAAGTTTTAAATTAAGGTATGTACTTTTTTTTTTTTTTTTTAGAAATAATGCTACTGCACTCCTAATAGACTACAGTGTAGGGTAAACATAACTTCTACACGCACTGGGAAACCTAACAATTCACATGATGCACTTTATTGAGATCTGTGCTTTACTGAGGTCGTCTGGAACTGAATCCTCAATATCTCCTCCAAGGTATGCCTGCACAAATATCTCGGTTACCATAAAAGATAACAGTAAACATAATGGGAAATTATCATGAGGAACACCTGATATTATGCTATACTGTAATACACAACTCCATACCTTGTCATCTCCCATACTTAGCAGCTCTAGACTGCTTTGTTTTCTATATTTCTTGCCTTTACAGTATTTTAAAAACTAAGTTTTAATGTACTTCATACTGAGCAGTTGTACTGAGCCAGACACTAGTTAAATCTTGATTCAAGATATAGTCCATGCATGTGCTCAAGGAGCTCACAGTTACTGGGACAAATAGACAAATAATTTATGAAATACTGTAACAGAAGCATTCTTAAAATTAACAGTGCAAGTAATTTTGAAAAACGTATGAATATTGTACTATAGAAATATAAATGAAGAAATAATCATTTCATATCATGTGACATGAAAGGCCACCCAAAAAAGGTGACATTTTAGCTGTACCTTAAATAGGAGTTTTCTACAAGGCTAAGGAGATAAGGATTGGGAGCAGCATGGAACAAGCCAATGAAAATATAAAAGTAGGTATTTTTCACTGCTCTCAGTATGCTTACAGTCCAGATTGATTCTATTTTATTGTAGTAGTAGATTAGATCTTATGCCAGAATGAGAAGCAGCAATCTCATTCCAGTTACTGAAAATTCAGAAATGGAACATACAATCCAGAAACAGTTACTTCTTTGAACACCATTATACCAAGAAGCTGGCTTTTCTAATAGCATTAACAAAATTATCCTCCAAATTACCTCTTTTATGTAGAACATGAGATAGCTTTTTAAAAAACAAATTATTATTAGGTCCCTGTTATTAAGGAAATCTAAAAACTAAATGACAACCAAAATATTTTCAAATTTTAGGTTATGTTCATGAGGCTAAGAGATATGGTTAATAAAAGATTAATAAATATAAAATTGTTATTCTGAACAGCTAATGAGTTTCTTTTAACCTAAGTGTTGCTGCTGTATTTCTATTAGTCTGCAAAAATGGCAGTAGCTAAGAGGAAGGAAATCTTTTCTATGTCTGCCTGTTCAAATTAAACTGAAACCTTTTTTAGAAGAACTGATTTTCAAATTAGCCTGTTTGACCATATACACTATGGTCAATGCATGTGCTGAAATTAACCAGCTATGTGACTCTGAGCAAATCTTTTAGCTTCTTTGAATTTAGTTTTCTTATATTTTAGGTACATCCAATGCAGCAATTTTACAATCAGATAAACCAGATTATACCAAACTATTGCAACAAATGTATAAACAAGAGGGGTAAAAAGGGAAGAAAAGGTAAAATGGTGAACAGGAAATGAAAGGGTAGTTCAGGAAGTAAACTGGAGTACAAAGAAAAAATTGATCAGTGGTTGAGGACTGAAGCAACAAGAGAAAATGGTATTACGTAAAATGAGAAGGAGGTGGAAGAGTATTAATGAGAAAGAAAATGAAGAAGAAAAGGCTGAGGAGATATGCAGGTAAGAAGCACCTGAAGATCAGAATAGGGTGAATGAAAAAAAAGTAAGGAATCAAAAAGGGTAAAAGAATAAGTGAATGAAAAAGTAGAACAGTTAAGAGTCAAGGAATAACAAGTTTAGAAAAATGGAAAATTTGTTGGACAATGGATAAAACCAAATATGACAAGAGAAATATAATCTTAAAGAACAAATGAATTACGTAAGATTAAGATATAGATAAGATGACATGTAGGTAAAAATAACCTGTCTCTAGACAAAACTAAGGCAAAGGGACATGATAAATTTAGATGAAGAGTAACATGTGCAAACAAGAATAATAAACAAAAAACCAGAAAGAGCACATATATATTAAAACTTATCTGAGTTTTCTATGGCCATTCTGAAAGTACTTGATAAATCTCTTTTAAAAAAATCTATGACTATTATTATAAAAGGAGAAACACCACTGAAATTTTAGAAATTCTTGATCCTTAACATAAAAATTAAATAAAGAAGCATAAAAGGAAGTTGTCATGTGAAATCATTTCATGGCAAACCAGGAAACAAGAAAAAAAACTATGAAAAATACATTTTTGAAGCTGACTTAATCTTAGAATCCCATGATGAATACACTGGAATACAGAAATTAGAGACGTGATATATATCTACGTACTTGTTTTTAAACAAATGTTTTACAATTCAAACAGTACAAATGAAGTCTATTTGTACTAAACTTCCAAAAACATTATGTGGAAACCAGTTAATAGCTTCAGCATTTAAATTGCAACCATAAAGTAGTAAGAATAACTTTTTTAAGTTAGAGTCATTAGACAGAAGATAAATAAAACTGAATATTTACCATGTACAGCATGATGTTTTGATGTATAGGCTAAGTATCCCTAATCTGGAAATACAAAATGCTCCCAAAATCTGAAACTTTTTTGAACATCAACACGATGCTCAAAGGAAGTGCTCACTGGTGCATTTCAGATTTCAAGTTTTCTGATTAGAGATGCTCAACCAGTGAATACGTGTAATGCAAATATTCCAAACTCTGAAAAAATCTGCAATCTGAAACACTTCTGGTCCCAAGCACTTAATATCAGCAATACTCAACCTGTATATATACATTCTGGAATACTAAATCTAGATAATTAACATGAGCATTACCTCATACAGTTAATATTTTTGTGACTGAGAACATTTTATATCTACTCTCTTAGGATTTTTCAAGAATACAATTTATTATTACCTATAGTCACCATATTGTACAATAGAGCTCTTGAACTTACTCTTCCTGTCTAACTGAAATTTTGTATCTTTTGACCCACATCTCCCAGCACCCTCTCCAACTACCTCCTCATGGTTTACATTCTAATGAAATAAATAAAAGGAAAATCTATCACTCAAAATAGCCTTGGGATGCTACTTATTCTAACAATGACAACATAACTCAAAGATATATATTTTTAGCTGGGCATGGTCACTCACACTTCCAATCCCAGTACTTTGGGAGGCCAAGGTGGGAGGATTGCTTGAGGCCAGAATTTTAAAAGCTAGCCTGGGCAACACAGCGAGATCCCATCTCTATAAAAATTTTTTCAAAAATAAAAAAATTTTTTAAAAAGGTATATTTTTTAAAGCTTCCCTTTTAGAAATTCCTTCACCAAAGAAATTATAAGTCACAAAACACCAATCTTATTTAATCAAATTTCATTTTGAACAAAAATCCATGTGAAGTTTTTTAACTTACCTTTTCATCAATACACATTATTCTAAACGGCTTATAGCTACATGTGAACATTAAATAGACCCTAGGGGATAAAACTTTGATACCACTGAAACTATTCAAAAGATTGTGTTAATTATATTAGCTTAAAAGAAAATCCCAAAACAAAAAGTTGCAGAAGTTTTTGTTGCTGTTCTTTTAAACAGCAGCAATGTTACAAAGAAAATAGAACTTCCAAAGGAAACTGAAGTCCAGTCTATACTTGGACATATAATTTATGGTATATATTGTAAACTACTATTTTACTACTTCAAATACAACCAAAATTCACCCTTTCGGTTTCTAAGAAATGAAGCATAAAGGATGGGCATATAACTTACTTCCAGAAAAGCTTCTAATCATATTCAAATTTCTTTTAAAAGTCTCTTATCTAACTGAACCAGAAGAGGGAGTATCTTTTTCCCTTTCTAGACAGAGAAAAGGCTGCATTCTACGTGAGGAATTACAAAACACTAATCCATAAAGTAATAAATAAATCACAGTTTGAGTGGCTTGATAACAAAAAGCCAACATGTTTCAAAACAAGAACATTTTTCCTCCTTTCTGACTTACTCATTTAAACAGTTTCTAACAATCACCTTATAAAACTAGTCAAAGTTAGTTCATATTCCTCAAATATATCAAGAAGACCTTATTATTGTCATATGGGCATACCCCTTTTTGTTACTAAACATTGCAGTGAATCCTCTGAAGCAGTTCAGAGATATTGAGAAGATAAAAATATAAACACTGGAAGCCATTTAAAGTTAAAAAATTTAAATAAATTCCAATTATGTAACAAGAAATGTAACTTTAAATATTTGTTGAATTTAAATATCTATTGCCTACAGTTACAAGATAAAATACTGCGGTAATATAATACCCCTTAACGTGTACTTTTTGTTCTATAAGGCATCTCAATTAACAAGAATGGAAAGGTTGGTTTCAAAAACACTTCTTCATATATAAAAGGCACAATATTTAAAGCTTAAAAAAAAAAAAAAAAAAAGCTGAGCACTAAGCACCCAGAAAACACTAAAAGCAACTGAAAGTAGACTGAAAATAATGTGGTATTTCTCAAAAAAAACCGAACACAGACACATAGAAAATTAAACATAATACATGAGCGAAAAAACAAAGTATGTTAAAAGAAAGGAAATAAAAAGATAATTTAGAATTCTGCTATACTTTGAGCAACTTGAACAAGTTTTCTTGGTGAGAGGAGGTGGTGGGCGGGCAGATGGAACTGTATATCCAGTGAGGCACAGTGTAGAGCAGAACAGCTGAGTGGACCCTTTCCTCTGATAAGCAGTTTGCCCCTTCTGTAGGATTTTTTTACAACCAGAACAGGAAACTCGAACAGCAGTGGCTGGAACTGAAGGAAGCATTTTATTCATGCCAGATGATGCCAGTGAGGGCTGAAAGCCAGTAGTCAACTGTGGAGCTTAAAAAAAAAATTGAAAGAAAAAAATGTTTTATTTTTTACCGTGAGTTTCACGTATGCATTTTCTTTGTCTTCTAGAACTAGTCTCGAAACCCAATAGTAATTATGCAATATAAAATTAAAAGGCATTCTAAACAGGCAGAGAGAACTGCCTAGATTATTAATACAAGTAGAACTTCCTCTCATTCATATTGGTTAAAATAAATACAATTCATTTATTCAGGTCTGTTTCTTACCAAGAGGGCTGCCACTGACTGAAAACACAGCACTAATTTTCAGTTCCCCCTCTTGAGTTTTTTGCTGTTGGCCATGACTATACTCCTTTAAAAAAGAAAAAAATAAATAAATACACAGAGAAAAGAATAAATACCTAAAGACATCCAGACATTCAAGACATTTTATTATTGCTACACAGAGGTCAAAGATGTTTACAACATTAACATTAATAAAACACAGTAAAATACAAACAGCAAACTATAATTACAATACAGGTATAATGTTTGTACATGCTGGGAGATTAAGAGGAAAAAATGGAAGTAGCTGTCTAATTAGCCTAGGGCACTATGGCACTACCAGATACTTATGAATTATTTTTGAAACTTTTACAGTATTATAAGCTACCGTTTATTATAAAAGTAATACACAATCACTAAGAAAATTTAGATAAGTAGAAATCAGAAAAAAATTCTAATCATATTTTCATCACCCCAAAACAATCAGTTATTCTTTGGGTATATGTCTTTCCAGTCTTTTCCCCTCCTCTATTCAGAGGTTTTATTTCTTTATATACTTATAATTGTACTAAATATACCATTCTTAAAAAATGATGTTTTGCTCACTTCAATCATTTGAACTTTTGCATATTATTTATTACCTCTTACCCCAAAATAACTTCAAACGGCTAACTATACCACCATTTCTAAAATTGGAGTCCAAGAATCCCTGAGGTCTAAATAGTCTGAAAATTCTATGAAAGTATTTTTTAAATTGTTTTTATTTCAATGATTTTTAAGTGCATTTTAAGTCATGAATAACCATCATATAACTGAGTTCTACTATAAGTTTTCAGTGCTATTGTTTGCTTTTTACAATTATACTATTGAACTGTGAAATCATTAAGTAATAGATTTAACTTTTATTTTAATGTATTGTTTATCACACTGAAACTTGCAAAACCCTGCAAAACTCCTTCTTGGAATTCTGGGGCATCTCAGATGTATCTTCTTTTTTTGTGGTGGGAGTGCTAGCACATTATTCCAGTTTGAGAAATACAAATAAGTATTATTTAAGAGACATATCAGATTACAGAGATGTGACTGGGGTTAGGAGAAACATCTGCCTCAGACACAAAATTAAGAGGTTGCCAAAAACCTGAATAATCATGATAGTATTTTCACACCGTATTTTTTAAATTCAAAATTTATGCAAAAATCTACACTGAACACAATATCAAAACATTATATAATGACAGGATCAGTATTACTAGTTTTTTCCTTTTGCCTCAGGCTCCAGTAGTCTTGGCATGGCACTGAGATTATATAACCACAACTGAAAGTTGGTCCATTTAATATTTCAACACATTTCATACAATCAATAATGTCATGTTGAATATCTTTGTGAATACTCATACTCCCATATTCAGGATTATGTCCTAAGGAAAGGATTCTCGATTACCAGGTTAAAAGGTACATAAAGGCAGATTATCCTCCCCCCAAAAAAACTGTCCTTAATTATATATACTCGAGCAATTTATGAAAAAAGGCCATTTAAAAGTCTTTCCCCAGTTTCAATTTTCAGTTCTTTTATGTTCATTTACAAAAGTGCATTATAATGTAACAACATTAACCTTGAGTAGCATGTTATTAGCATTTCCTCAATATGTACTTTGAGTTAAAAACTTCATGTACTGAAATTTCTATTTTTATGCCAAAAAATCTGACAATCTTTACCTTTGTGATTTCTTCTATCTCTTACAAAGTTTTAGTTCCATAATAAAATAATAACAAAGTGGTTTCATTGTTTATAATACAGTCCTTTAATCCAGGGGTCAGCAAACTTTATCTGCAAAGGGCCAGATAGTAAATATTTTCGACTTTGCAGGCTATATGGTCTCTGTCCCAGATACTCAATTCTGCCCTGGTAGAGCAAAAGCACCCATAGACAATATGTAAATGAATGAATGTGGCAATGTTCAAATAAAATTTTATTTATAAAAGCAGTAGGTGGAAAAACAAAAACAAAACAAAAAATGGGTGGGTTGGATTTAGCCCACCACTGATAATTTGCCAACCCCTGCTTTAGTCCATATATAATTTATATTTTTCTTTTTCTTTCTCTAAATAGTGAATTCCTTTCATTTGCCATTAATGTATCAAATTCCTGAAAATGTCTATTTTCAGGCTATCTCTTCTATATCATTATCAGCCTATATTATAGACATTATCTTATGATACTGTACTATCCTAATGAAACTATCTACGGGACGTTTAACAATTTTACAGGGTTTGTCACTATCAACCTCTCCAACTATTTTTTTAGAATCTATGTGTAATAAATCTGTATATGTGCATGTGTACTATTCTCTTTCAAAACTCCAGAACCTAACCATTAATATTTTCATCAGAATTATATCAAAACTATATCTTAATTTAAAAATAACTGACATATTCATAATATTTCTTATATTTTAAAAAATGGCCTCTCCATTCATTCGAGTTGTCTTTTATCTGACGTAAGTACTTTTTGCTTACTGCTGGGAATAGTATAACTTTTTTATTATATCATCTAACTGGGAAGTTGATTTATAGAAATATTGCTATCTTTTATATAACCTTAATTCAACTAGGTACTCCACTAAACTTTCATGACTTCTATTCTCCAATAAAGATCCTTACCAGCAAATGATGATAATTTATCTCCCCTGTTCCATTATTTTTTCTTCTAATTTCTTTAACATGTATTGGGTTGAAAATCCAAAGTTAAATAATAATGCTGACATCAGTAATCTGTATTCTTTTAGTAATTATTAACAGAAGGTTTCCATCATTTTACTTTCAAATTCAATGACTGTTATTGATCTGAAGTAGTATTTCCTTACCATGATCAAGAGAGTATCTATTATAAGAAATGCACAATGAATTACATGAGATGTCTTTTGGCATCTAATAAAGTGACTATACAGACATTCTTACTTGATCTATTGATGAAATATATGCATTAAAGACTTTCTAATTTTGAATAATCCTGATATTCCTTTGTTATATAGTAACTATAAAGCAAATTTCCAGTAAATAAAAAATTTGTTAATTTCAGAAAATTCTAGACATAATCAATATTCATTGGCATACATTAATGGTCTCTAGTCTGCTCTCTTTATCCTCTGTGACAGCTATTCCAAACTTCTGACGCATTCCTTAAGCCTCTAGTACATATTACTTATGTAATACAGTAAAACAAATATATGAGTACTGTTTGTATCTTCCATAATACCTTCAAGTTTAAGGCGGAAACAAGTTTGGTTTACATTTGTATTCCCCCATGATAACTAATTTTACAAATATTTAATAAACAAATCAGTGACTGCAAGTAATTAATAAAAAATGTTTTTTGAGATATATCTGACTGATGACCCAAAAGCTTTCAGAAGCAGAAAAACAAGTGTCAAAAACAAAACAACAAAATCCTTTACCAATACGTTTACCTTCCTTTTGTTTACTACAAACGAAGATCCACATTAATATCCCAGAAGGTATTTTAGAAATGAAGAACAGTTTCTATAGCCAAATTAATTTAACAAAACTAAACAAAGCTCCAACATTTGAATTACTGCATTCTACTTTCCAAGGTTGTATGTATCACTATTACGACAATTAGTTCATTTGCTTTCCCATCTTAATCTATTTATTTCAATGAGAGATTACAGATTAGCTCTCCCTCTATTATGAGCAAGAAGAAAAAAAAATCATGATTTTAATATTATATTTACTGAGTGTCTAGTTTTTAGAACCTACAGAAAAGGAGAAAATGGAAAATGAGGTCTCTGGACTTCTTTAACATTCTATTTTAAAACCACCTCTAGGCATTTAAAAAACTAAACAACTTTTATTTACAGAAAGATTGGTAGACTAATAAAAATAAAACTTTAATTATGACCTCAGATAACTCCTTCGTGGCCATGTGGCCTTGAGTGACTAATGTAATCTCTACACATCTCGGCTCCCTCATCTACAAATGTGAGTAATATCCTCTACTCTGGCCATCTTATAGGGTTTTAGGAGGATGAAGCAATGCAGTACATGTAAAAGTATCTATAACTGTAAAAAACTACAGAAAATAATAATATAGTAACATGCAAGGGGATTAGAATGAAGAAATGAAAGTGGGAAGCCACATGGGGTTACACCGGTAACAGGCAGAAGGATGATGACTGACAAATCCAGAAAATCGTAACTAAAGAAATAACCCAGAGCAAATGGGTATAAGAAGTTAAATATATGTACATACATTTCAGCACCTTAGTGATTTATATGGGAAAGTAAAGAAATTAAGGTCAAAATGAATTGTGTAAAAAAGAGAATTAGGAAGTGAGCTGAAAGCAAAACTACTAAGTTTAAATACACAGAAAAGCCAACAGAGGTTTTGAAAAGGCGTCATGAGCTAAAGCTATGATTTTAGTGGACCATGAGAAAAGTTAATACTAACTGATGGTCAAAAGTAAAGGCTGACCACAACTACAAAATCTATCAGTATTCTATGAGCGTTAATAGTACTGCTTTTGAAACTAATAAGATAACACACAGGAATTCCCTTTTCCGAGTCCACAGGAAATGAGTAAGAGTAAATAAAGCATCATGCAGTATTGAAAAGCAAGGAATACAGATTTCCAATGGCCATAGAGAAGAAAAGAGAAGAAAAGCCTAAAAGAACAAGACAATGAAGAAGAGGAGGAGTAAGGGAAGGAGGAGGGAATGGGGAGAGGGAGGAGGAGGGTGAAGGAAGGGGAGAGGTGCAAATAAGAAAAGAAAAGAAAAAAGAAAACAAAAGAAAAGAAAAGAAGAAAAGAAAAGAAAAGAAAAGAAAAGAAAAGAAAAGAAAAGAAAAGAAAAGAAAAGAAAAGAAAAGAAAAGAGAAAAGAGAAAAGAAAAGAAAAGAAAAGAAAAGAGAACCAGGTACCTGTGGTTTGTAATACAAGCTCCTGGAAGGAATTTATACAATTATTATCAAAGATCTGATCCTACAGGATTAGTATGGCTGACAACAGAGAGGAATGATCAGGGAAAACCCAGCTTTATCCATTCATTTGCGGGAACTACCTTATTGTGGGATCAGGATAAAGAACACTTTTGGATCTTATGTCCAGGGCCTACTGATATTACTGCCTGGTTCTTGAGCCCAATCAATCAGGTGGTGAGCCTTTGGGGGAAGGCCCTCCCCATAATCATGATAAAATGTCATATTTAACATTTTACAATTTTGAATAAGCATATAAAAATATAGGTGTTTCTATCCATCCAACCTCTGATTCTTTTGAAAACAATAATGCTAATAACCTTCCCAATGCCCTATACCCTGGCAGTATTCGGTCTGTGCTATAATTGCCCTTTTGTCCCAGGGAAGTATCACTGGATCATGTATAAAAGAAAGAGATGCCTTTGGTACCCTGCCAACATTATGATTTCTTATGGATTTCCCACGTCCAGGAAAAGAGACAAAAGATCTGCCCTGTATACAAAGATGGTTGTAATGGTTGTAGTCCTTCTGAGGCATATATTGCCATATAAACTTTCCCTGGGTGTCAGGACATCTATTTATCCTTAATTCAGATATCCAAGATCTCCATTTTACCTACTTCTATAAATATGATTTCAATTTACCTCCTATTTCAAGTATTTTCATATTTCTTCCACTGTTCATATTTCATATTTCTTCTACTGTCTTCTTTATAGCAGCTACACTCATATCTATCCAACTCCTACAGCTTTACCATCAATACCCTAATACATCTACCTTTCACTGGCCTTCATGGAATTCTTGCTTAACTGAGCATCAATTTGACTTATATTAATCACCTATCTCTATAATCACCTATTCTTCCATCTCTTTACTCTAAAATAGTGGTTTTCAATAGCAAATGATTTTTTTTTTTAACAATCAGCAGGAGAACAGGTTGCTACTGGCATCTAGGTTAAGGCCAAGAATGCTGTTAAACATACTGCAATGCACAGGACAGCTCCTCACAACAAATAACTATATGGCCCAAAATGTCAATGGTGTTGAGGTCAAGAAATCCTGTTCAAAGAAACCAGAATGAAAAATGCTCTTCCACAGAAGTCTCACATTCTCAAACCCCCTAATATAATAGAAAGATAGGAAAAGAAGTCTCACATTCTCAAACCCCCTAATATAATAGAAAGATAGGAAAATGTGAGCCTTTTCAAGATCAAATGTTATCTCAGAGAAACATCTAATTCACACTATTTCTGTTTCTCATCCTTTGAATTCATGCCATCTGTACAAAACATAGACTACCCTCCAGTAATTGTTGCTATTGTGTATTCTTGGACCTCTCTACATTTCAAAATGATCACAACATCTAACATCTAATATAACTTCTTTCTTCTATTCCAACCACTGTAATGTCATTAACTGCATGGATAACTTAGCTAATTTCAGAACGTTACAGTTACAGGATCTCTATGATTTTTTACCTCCAGAGCAACCTTGAAATAGCAGAGCACTACCCTTACCTTTGTTACTCACAGATCTCAAACTTGGAATCATGTATCACTCATCAAAGCCTCCTTACCTTCTACCCACTAATCCAATGAACTGGTTCTTCAATCAATTAACCTTTCCAAAGATAATCTGTCCATTATCTCTTTCTGAAAAATATTTAAATCCATAAATAGCCTGTATTTGATTAGCAGTAACTGCAAAAGGTTACTCATCATATGTGATGATATGAACTCATCACATCAGCACTCACAAGCTACCATAAACCTTCAGCCATATTCACTATATGTATCTAAAATCCTTGAAGACACCCTTTCCCTAATCATGCACTGAAATGCATTGCAAAAATCACAGGTATTAAGAAACTAAGATGATTAAAAGTCTTTATCACTATTCAGAAAAAGTTTCATATAACTCTTGTTCATACCGTACAAGGTAATTCAAATCACCTCAACCTTCTTCAACAGTGTCCTTTCACCCTGTCAACAAACTACTTCATTTTTTAAGTACTTCCTCTCTCAAATGAATAATTCAATGTGTGGAACAAAAAAAAGGGGGGGAAAAAAGGTGAAATGTTTACTTGAGCATTGTCAGGTTCATCTTTAATTTTGTCTAGTAGTCCCTGCTGTGGTGCCATTGCTTTGTCATACTCATCATCCAAAGGTTCTTCTTTAATTCTAATATTTGATGCAAAGGAATTCCCCAGTTCCGAACCAATGGAATCTTTATTGGCAAATGGGTAGCTGGAATCCTAAAACACAATATAAAGGATTAATAAATATTCAGATTTTAAAATTATTCCTCTTCAGGTTTAACACCCAAAGAAAGCTCATTGGAAATGAAGAACTCTATGGACATTCATTAGAGTCCCTATGCTAAAAGTAAATGTTCTATAGATCTAAGTACCAAAAACAAAATAAAGTACCTAAGAGCTGAGGCTTTTTAGAATGTCTCCAAAGATGTCCTTACCCAAATAATAATGTAAATAAAAAAAAAAAATCAGTGCTCTACCTAACACATACAGTCATAGTTCAGAAAGTGACATAAAGAAAAACTTTGACACTTGCCACAGATACAGCAATCTACATACACACTGAAAACTTACCCTAAAGTTTGTTTCTGGGGTTTGTGGTAAATGGGTATGTAATGTTTCTTCAACTTGATTAGCTATTGAAAGGAAAAAAAAACAAACAAACACATGTATATGAATAACAAATCTTAGAAAGAGTGACCTCAAAAGCTATCATTTGATAATCACCTCTCTTTTCCAACAAAGATGCTCAGAGTGTACTGGGTCCCCAAAACACCCAAAAGGTAATTTCACTCAAAGTTCTGCACAATCTGGCCCCACCAAACTTTTAGCCTTACCCCACATTTTTCACTTGCTCAAACCTAAATAGTTACTTTATTCACTGTGATCTGAAAATTACTTGTTTGTTCTCTCCCATTTCCAGTTATTCTATTCCAAGTCTCCTCTGTCTATCCTAATCTTTGTATAGTTTTCCAGACTTAGCTCAGTTCAAAATTTACCTCTTCTCTATAAAACCTTCCCTGTTCACTAAGTTAAAAATCATCTCTCTCCTAAATATCCCTAAACCACATTGTTTCAGTTATCTGAAAGAAATCTTGTACTGCCGTATGACAAACTCTCTCTCTTATGCTATTCATCTGGTCATTGACACTTCTACTACCTGACTTGCCATGTCCCTTCTACTACTAGATATTATGTTTCTTGAGAAAACAACTCTCTAATTTTCAATATTCTTTGTAGGCAATATTGAAAATATATACTGAATCAACATTTTTATATGTTGAAAAATTCAGTATATCCTTGCACAGTCTTGCACATAATAAATACTCAAAATAGTTGTTCTTTTTAACAATACTGGTTTGTTCTTTCCACCATATGTTTCCTAGCATTGGCAGAAAAAATATAAGGATTGGTATAATATACTTGCTTTCCCTCACATCGTTCGAACATTTATTGAAAGATTACTATTTTCACTACATCACGTTAGACCCCAAGAATACAAAGATGAGTAAGATACTATCTGGCCCTAAAGAAACTCCTACACTAGTAGGTAAGGTAAAACAAACAGAGAACTATAATATTGTATAAGTACTATAAATAATAAGGCATGAACAAAATGTGATGGAAATATAGATAAGGAAACAATTCATTCTTGATGCAGAGCAGCAGTTAGGAATGACAACAGAGTACAAGAGGTTTATGAGTTAGGCATTATTGGATAAGAAGTACTTTTACAGGCACATATACAAAGAGAGAAAATGACATGCAGGCAAATGGAACAGCAGGAGGAAAGGAAAGCATAGGAGAAAATATATGATATATTCAAGAATTCAACTGGAGCTGAAGTATAGGGTACACTGGGCAAAGAGGCTCAAGAGGTGCCTCAAGAAACTATTAAAACATAAACTAGAAATGCTATTAGGGGGAAAAAACCTCTCTAATTTGGACTAATTGGTGGGACAGCAGTTTGAATTAGTGCTTACAGCACAAAGAAGTTAAATCCAACTTCAGGTTCCAATGTTCAACCAAAGAAAATGAACAGGTGATTCAAGTATCTTGCCTTCTCATCAAAATATTGCAATCAGGGGAGGGAGAAATGAGGTTTAGAGCTACTTTTTCAACCATTTATACCATTACCAAAAGTTACTGGGAGAAATTCAGTCATTCTGCAAAGAACAAGGATAAAAGAAAAATGACAAGATTACAATGAATTTAATTGTTCATACTTCACTTAACATCAAAAGTAGTAAAAGCTATATTATTATCAGCACTTTGTTATTGTGTTTTATGGTTCTATTCCAACAATTATTACCTGCTTTATCAAAAAAACTGCTTTTCAACCTTGAATCCAAATCTTTATGGGGTTTATCCAATCGTTTTTCACGTTCATGATAAGTTAGGTCTCTATTTTTCTCCTTTCCAGAAAATGTCTCTTTGCTGTTTTGTCTCACTAGACTAAAATCTTTCCGTACTGATTTAAAGACAGAAACCTGATCAAACTGTTTAGGAAAGTCTTTTTTTAATTTATTTTGAATTTGTACTTCATTTTCATTGTCTGATTCATGCTGTGTGACATTTCTCTCTACTTCCAAGCTATCATCAGTATGAATTGAAGAAACAAGATTGTCCTTTGAACTAAAATCCTGTTCATCCTCATTGTCACTACCAACGACTGGAATTCCTGCAAGATCCCCAGAGTTCAAAAAATAATCATCTTCATCCAGCAATGAATTTTCAGATCCTGTTTGATTCGGCATTCCATAAGACATGCTGTCAAGGGTAGGAGTTAAGTTGTGGTCTATATCTTCAGACATTTCTGTATCCATGATACCACCACCTTAAAAAGTAAAATACTGTTTAGACAAACGATATTGCTAAAGATGACCACAATTATAAGGTCTGTCTGGTATTTAACCAAATATATATTTTTCAAGCAAAATATAGATAATATTACCACACTATTCATTTAACACTTTGATGGTGTGACAAATACAACTATTTTTGTCTAACGGTTAAGGAAATGGGGACCCAAAACTTGAGAAAATAGGGTAGAAGAAAGGCAGGCAATGTGATATAGATAAAAGAACACCAACTTCAGAATCAGACATATCTGTGTTGAAATTAGAGCATGATCCTGAAAAATATGTGATCCTAAGAAGTAAACTCCCAGAGTCTCTTTATCTACAAAACAGCAAATACCTTGGGGATTAATTTGCAGTGAGGATTAGTGATAGTATATATAAAAGGCCTACTAACATAGTGACTGACACATAGAAGGGAATATGAAAGTGGTAATGATAATTACTATGGTGATTATTCTGGGGAACTAAGATCAGAACCCAGCTCTCTGGTCTCAGGGTCCCATTTTCTCTACACTAACACTAATAAACACAGCAGTTAACGTTTACAATGGTAAATATTTAAACATAAAAATAAATTTTATCCAACCTAGAATAAATAAAAAACTGTTTACTGTTCAAAACTATATGCTAACATCTCTCCCATTCCAAAATTAAAAAAAAGAAACCCCTTAGCCCTATACTGCCCTCATTCACCTTTCCTTCACAAACTTGTAGGAAAGAAGTCTACAGTAGTTTGTTTCTATATCATCTCCTAATCATTAATCCTCTGAGCTTAATGTAATCAGCTCCCAACTTCCCATAGGAATTACTCTCATTAACATCAATCTCCTGATGGTCAAATCCTTAGGTGGCATATCCCTCCTAGATAAAATTCCTTTGGTTTCTTTGACACACTATATTTCTTCTTACTTTTCTAACTGGCATATTATTTTATTTTATACTCCTCATCTTCCTCTGTTCACATGGCTTCATTATTAGCTTTTCTCCAGGATTCTAGTTCTCTTCTTATTTTAAACATTCAGACTAAGCTCTTTTGTTCACCTCCATAGCCTTTACTTTTGCTACTGAATTCCTAAAATAGTTTAGATCTTTCTTCCATGATTTCAGATGCCTATATTCAACTAGCTCCTATATCCCCTAGAGAATTCCAACTTAATAGCTCTGAAATCAAACTCATCATGTTTCCATTCCAAGCATACATCTCCCTCACTTGAGTAACAAATTCACTAAACCAGCAGTTGCTCAAGATAGAAGAATTACTCCAATCCTCCTTCCCCATGGACAAATCCTTTCAACTGTACTGCACTACTTAATCTCTCTAAAATCCATCTCTTCCACTCAGCACCTAAATCTAACACTCTACATCTCTTCCTGGCCTACTACAATACCTTCAACAGTGTACTGGCTCAATTCACATGAGTATCTAAGAAGCAACCATATTGTTACAAATCCCATGACCAAATCACATTTAATAGGTCCATGAGAAAGCAAATTGGAACTGATAAAAACAGAATGAAGCAAAGATTGAAAATATTAGTGGCATTGGCATCCTAGCTTTTAGTTGTTCCTGAAGCCCAGATGTACCCTTCATGTAGTTGACTCTTCAACCCTTCCCTGGATTCCATGATCCAATTTTGTTCAGGATGATTTGCATTGGATTATTTATAAGCAAGTCATAACTGATACACAGTCCAAATGAAAGCTTTCCTCAAGTTGCCCTACTCCCTAAAGACACCAGAATTATCTTTCTAAAACATAAATCATACCATGTTATACCCGCCTTTGAGATCCTTCAACAGCTATCCACTGCTTAAAGTATTTATTCATTCAGTCATTCAGCACATAATTACTAGGAAACCACTCTATGGCAGGTACCGTGATAAGTTTTAGGGATAAAATGATGAAAAAGATAGTTACGATTCTCCCTCCTCAAAGAGTTAAAAAAACAAAGTTAAAAATAATGTGAGCCCATAATGATGTCAAAGGGAAGAGGTAAAAGCCTTTTTATCAGAAGAATGCTTGTTACTAAATGTAGAGGGAAAAAATTGACTTCGAAAATCACTCTTTTGTACTTTCTAAAATAATTATCAATTTAGACAACAGATGGTAAAATAAATGCTAAAATCTTAGGAGATGCATACTGAAGAATTTACAGGTCAGGCATCATGACATCTATAACTTACTTTCACATAGTATGCCACACAGAGATAGAGAGGCAGAGAGGGAAAAAGGGGAGAGAGTGATATTACAGATGTTCACTGTACTGTTCTTTCAATTTTTCCATTTATTTGAAAATTCTTATCATAATAGAAGATTCAGAAGAAAACACAAATAAAGAAGCAAAGTATTCACACACACACGCCTACTAGATTATGAACAACTAAAGGTCAGGGTTAGAGCCTTTTCAACATTTTACCATTATTATCTGAACTTATATTAATAGTATGTGCTCCATAACTTTTAATGAATGAAAAAATATGCATTTTATGTGGTCAGCAGTTTATGTTCTATAGCACATAAGAAGTCAATACTAAGAAGTAATATTGCAAGCAACTTTCACTATCTCTACAGTTAAATTCAGGATATAGAACTGGAAGAAAGGGACAGCCACCTGGAAAAACAGGATCTTTAAATCACCCCAAAATAGTTTACAGATGTATCTAAGTCTAGACATGAAAACATAAAATATTTAAGTAATTTTAAAAATATTGAAACCATGGAAGAATTATTTTTAAGTCACAAAGTAGGGATAATTCTTTCTAATGACACAAAATCCAGAATAAAAGACCCATTTATGAATAAGAATATAAAAGACCAAATGTGACTACAAAAATTCTTAGACAAAAACACACATCAAATAAAAAGATAAAGGATAAACTCGTTAAAAAGATTTTATATCACAAAGGGTAATTTCTCTAAGAGATAAAGGTAAGACTTACAGTTCAGTAAAAAATATAAACAACCAAATACACATATAAAAGCAAAGGATTTGAAAAAATATTTCACAAGAAGTGAAACGCTAAGGTTCAACAAGAGAAATGCAAACTAATAATGCAATGAGATACTATATTCACATAGCAGGCTAGTAATGACAAAGGTTTTGATAACAATCTTACAGCAATGCCATAGGCCAAAGTTGCGAGACTATGGACCAAGGCTAAAATATATACAAAGAAGAGTTATAACAGAGACCTACATAGGCTGCAAAACCTAAAATATTTACTATCTGGCCCTTAACAGAAAAACATTTGCCAATCCTTATAGTGAAATATTATTGGTAGGAGTATAAACTGGTACAAAACTAATAAAGAGCAAGTGTGCAATACTTATTGTTACATTTTAAATAAAACTCTTGACTCAATTCAAATTTTACAAATTCATCCTACAGATATAATCTCACAAGAGACTGATTAAAAAAAACATTTATAGCAGCAGAAGACTAGAAACAGCCTATCTGTTCATCAGTGAGGCTAAATTAATTACAGTACGTATGTACAATGGAATATTATGTAGTTGTTAAAAAGAATGAGGCAACTTTATATGAGTTTCCAAGATCTATTAAGAAAAATATCAAAGTGAGGAGGAAAAATATGTAATATAGTTTTATATTATATATATATATAAAATGCTAGGCCTGCATAAAAAATATCCTCCATTGATTGTCCATGAGAAGAAAACTTGGGTGGCTGGCAGAAAGAGCATACATTTCAAAGTATACTCACTTTTATCTTTGAGTTTTGAAGCACATATATCTATTGCCTATTTAAAAATTTTTCAAATCTTTATTTGAAACGCACTGGAGATTAAAACTTTCTCAGAGATATCAATTTCTAATAAAGCATCTAATTTGAATTTGCAATTTTGGTACTTATCACACAATAAATCTGTACGTTGCATACAATCTTATCAATTAAAATGTTTAATAAGTATAAAAAATTAAAAAAATAATAGAATGTTTAAGTACTAGTTACACTAGTTAACTGAAACAGAAATCTTTTCATCCCTGTGGTCCATATAAGCAAACTCAGGGCCTAGATCTAAAGAACAAAACAGAATACTACAATCACAGGTGGGTGAAAGACTTTTTCTTTTTTAAGAGACAGGGTCTCCCTATCACCCAGGAGTGCAGTAGTATGATCACAGCTCACTGTAACCCTCAACTCCTGGGCTCAAGCGATCCTCCTGCCTCAGCCTCTCAACTATCTAGGACTAGGGTGTGAGTACACCTGGCTAATTATTTTATTTTTATTTTTGTAGAGATGAGGTCTACGTTGCCCAGGCTGGTCTTGAACTCCTCGCCTCAAGCAATCTCCCCACTTTGGCCACCTGAGTCGCTGGGATTACTGGCATGAGCCACTGCGCCTGGCCTAAAAGACTTGAAAACACAAATTTCTCATGAAAGATTCCTGGTTGCTAGACACTGTATGTATGCTTGGTGTATCTGAAGAAAAACAAGGATGGCATGGCTGGAATTGAATGAATGAGAAGAGTGCTAAAAAACAAGAAAAGAGAAACAGAGGACATATCTATTAGGAATTTACTGGCAACAGAAAAGACTGCAATGGATTTAAGTGTAAAAGGAAGTCATTAAAAGATTCTAAAGAGGGATTAACATGATTTGATTCATGTTTTACAAGGATCGTATGTTTTACATAAGGCTTCTATATACTATAAAGCTGTTCAATGTTACAGGGAGCCAAAGAATGGAAGCAGAAAGACCAGTTAGGAAGTTACTTCAATAATCCAGGGAAAAACTGGTGGCTAAGATCAAGATAGTAAGTGTGGATGTGAGAAGTGGTCAGATTTGGGTATATGTTGAATGTAGAGGCATTTCCTGATATGAATACGAGATGCTGGACATGAAAGAAGTCAAGGAGACCATAACAGAATGCCATTTCTTGAGATGAGAACACTAAGTGAAGATCAGACTAAAAGGGACAGGAGGAGTAGTTTGGATTTGGTACCATTAATTTCGACATCCTTATTAAATCTTGAAATGTAGTTAAGAAGAATTCTTGCCAAGTAATGAGATATAAATTTGGGACTCATCAATGAAGAGATGATACTTAAAAATTATCAGAATAGGTAAAATTACCTAGTGAGTTAATTTATACAGCTAGAGGAGAGCCGAAGGGTCCTGAGATACTTCAACATTTAGAAATCTGATAGAAAGGAAGGAATCAGGGAAACAGACTAAGATGGAACAGCCAATGAGGTAAAAGGAAAATGACGTCATAAAAGCTAAATGAAGAAAATATTTCAATAAGAAGAGAGTGACCAATCATGATGAATGCTGCTCAGATGATTGCTAAAATGAAGACTAATAATTTATTACTTATACTGGCAACACTAAAATCAACTTCTAACTTAACAAAAGCTTTATGAGTGGAAAAATGAGTGTACAAGGGGTGGTCCCATTAGAGACTGAGGGTAATTAACTTAAGAAACAAACTTAAGAAACATAAGTATAAATTATTCTTCAGAGGAACTGAAGGAGTATAGATAATTCTTCAGAGGCGCTGAAACTGAACTAAAATCTGGAGTCAACAGAAGTTTTTCATTTTGTGTGTTCTTTGTTTTTTTTCATGAAAAATTATTTTAAAGATGGAGAATATTACAGCTTTGAGTATTCTCATGAACAATCCAATAAAGAGGAAGTAACTAATGAGTTCAGGAGGAAAATTTCTGTGCAAGACACGCTGTGATCAGTAAATTCCTGAAAATGCAGGTAGACTGTTAAAACTTTGTGAAAGGAGAATGAAAAAGTTATTTTAAGTAATTGAAGTACAATATTTCTATTTGATAATGAAAGTAAATTTCTTGATGCCAGGTAAAGTCAACTTTTATTCCTTGTCTTTCTTATGATTAGTCCTTGCTTTAGTGGTATATTGCTATTTCTATACTATATTCAAGAAGTTATAACCACCAACTAAGGAACTCAATTACCATATAATTGTACATTGTGAAAAGGCTGTTACTTTCATTTCTAATATATTAATGTCTCCTGTACATTTTGTTTTTAATCAAAGCATAATTATCAGAAATAAAGGAATACCAATAATAATTCAACTTTTAGAAATCATCGTTCTCTAACAATTCCTGAGTGGCTACTTTTCTCTCTTTTATAAAAGAACATGGAATCAAAAGAAAACACAAACTCCAAAGAATGCAAAAACAAACAATAAGCATAAAAATGAGGTGATCATGGTTCATTTTGAATAAAACCTTAAATTAGCATATTTTTGTCACAGAATTATTTCTAAGAGATGATTTGCCATTGCTATTCAATAAAATATAATTTCAAAAAAAAATCTCTTTAAACTGTAAGATCACAAATATAATCCAATAGTTCAACAACAGTCAAATAAAGACAATCATTAAAAATGAAACATAAATGTCTTAAACACTTATTTTTTACTTGAGACATAAAAAAGCACAATTGCCAATCATTTAATGATCAGCCAAGACTTTGTTAGTGACTATGCTAATATGAGTTCTTTCTTTAATAAATCACAACCATATATGCCATCTTCCTGACTGCAATCAGGGTTTCTTTAAAGTGGAATGAGAAAGTTAAGACACTTGCACATCCATGTTTTTAATGACTTGCCTAGTCTTTCTAAAGCGTTTAAATTATTCACAGAAATAACAACTCACTTTTAAAAGTACCATTAGCGTAAAAAATGCACGATTGAAATTATATAACTACAATGACAATTACTAATAAACAAGTTTGGGAACAAATACAACTGACTCTCAATAAGCATGTTGAATTGTGTGGCGGTGTCTGAAACTACTAGATGCTCCTCAACAGCCACCTCAGCTTTCTTCCTTAGTGACAGACCCTCATTCCCATTAGCGCACACTTACAGTAAGAGAAAGAATGATAATTCCTATTTATAATTCTAAAGTGAAAAAGAATCTTAGCTATTCCTAGGCCAGTAATCAACTGAAAACTTTTCATGAAGAAAGGATAATAACTAGAATGCAACAAACTGCAGGTATCAACACATTAAGGTACCAGGATTTTTTTTTTAAATGGACAAGAAGAGAAAGCAAAGTGCATCATATAGGATGACAGTAAGTAATACTACAAGAAATGTTTGTGTACATATACATATACATATGTCTCGAAGTAAAATACATTTCTCATAGTGTTTCAAAGTTTAAAAAAATAGTTTGAGACCAGCGGAATACTTAGATCAATTTTATCGATGTTATAACTTATCAAATGGGAATAAACAAGTGCTGATAAATAAATGTTGACACCTGAAACACCCCTAATAGAAATGAGTTTCATTTTACCAATTTTAATAATTTTTTATTGTTAATTATTAAAATTAATGATTTTAATAATTGTTTTAGCCTTAATAGTGCATAAGGCTAAAAAAATTGTAAGTTTAAAGTACACTATAGCCGGGCATGGTGGCTCATGCCTGTAATCCTAGCAGCCTGGGAGGCCGAGGCCAGCGGTTCACTTTAACTCAGGAGTTCGAGACCAACCTGAGCAAGAGCAAGACCCCATCTCTACTAAAAAAATAGAAAGAAATTAACTGGACAACTAAAAAAATATATATATAAAATTAGCCAGGCACGGTGGCGCATGCCTGTAGTTCCAGCTACTTGGGAGGTTGAGGCAGAAGGATCACTTGAGCCCAGGAGTTTGTGGTTGCTGTGAGCTAGGCTGACGCCACAGCACTACAGCCCGGGCAACAGAGTGAGACTCTGTCTCAAAAAAATAAATAAATAAGGTACACTATAAAACACCTTATAAAATAGTTAAATTAACCATTTGTTCTTTACTATGAAGGCAACTAAAAACAACAGACTTTACTTTTTTGAATGATCACTGATGTTTGTAGTACTCTGACAGCAGTGACCAAGATCAGAGAGATCTATAAACTGATTCAAACATCATTCAGCATGTACCTAAAAACTGTCACGGATCTATTAATACTGAAGCACATCACTGCAATAGATCATTCATACATTTACTGAGGAAAACTTTCATATGTTTTATAACATATTTCAGAGAGCATATTACTTGTATTAAGTATTTTCATCTTCTTTCATAGTTTATTTATCACATCAGATTTAGCTGGTATCCCTTTCTATTCAGATAAACAACAATCTGTTCAAGACCAAAACCTAATTTATAATCCTACCCCTCATAATCCAGAAACAAAGCAATGTTAAAATAATCCTTTTTTAAGGGCTTTGTAACTGTTTGTAACTGTAGAGAGAGAGTAACGTGCACTTTTTCCCCCTCAATGGCTTCAGTAAATTTATAACAACTTCACTTTGTTATTCTCACAAGCTCATGAAACACAAGATACACCACTTCTGCTAGCTCATACCATCTGCAACAATGGTCAATAGAGATTTCTAAAAAAATAAAAACAGAAAAAAATACTACTTGAACAACCTTATCTATAGAAGTTAATAAACTACAGCTCCATGACCCAGAACCTATTTTGGGATGGCCCCAAAGCTAAGAATGATTTTACATTTTTACAAGATTACAAAAAGAACAAGTATATGTGAGAAACCATATTTGCTGGCTACAGGAAAAAGCTGCTGACCCCTGACCTATAGATTGCAGTAGTCACAGAGTACAATCAGTTTTACGCTAGAGAAATATATTCAGTTAAATGGGCCTAGAAAAATACTTAGAGCAATTATCCATAAAACTATTTGAGTTAAATTCAAAATCTTTTATAAATTCAAAATCATGCAGAAATTGTAAATTAGGCACTAGTTACAATACTGATTATATAACACTCCACTTCCAGCCCATGGTGGAGTACTGGCCCCAGAATAATCCTGTTGTGAATAACTAAAGAACCAGACACATAGATGAAACATCTCTTTTCAGAGCATGGACAAGCAACACAAGATTGATCTCTGAGAAAAAGGAAACAAATGAAGTGAGCCCTAGATACAAGTAAGTTCACCTTGGCTTTCAGCCCGGGAACATTTAGCAAGCCCCAGTGCAGAGAGGGAAAACTCAAAACAGAGCACACAAGTCTCACTAACCTAAGGAGACAAGAGAGACAGAAGCTGGAAAAAGCTGCAGTGGCTGGTATTTGCTGGTCAAATACCAAAGAGAAGAGACTACACAAGAAAGAGCACTACAAATTCTTTAGCTGAATAGTATGTGCACATGCATAGGGTGAAACTCTGTCAGAATGGGCACAGAACAACTATCACGGAGCTATAAAGTAAAAAATTATTGGTGTTTGCACAAGACTTTTGAACTCTGGATCAACCTAAATGACTTTGCCACTAAATAAACTGTGGTACAACCTCACAATGGAATATTATTCAGTGCTTAAAAAAAAAAGCTATCAACTCATGACAACATATGGAGGAATCTTACAACATATACTACATTAAGCAAAAGAAACCAATCTCAAAAGGCTATATATTGTATGATTTGAACCATATGACTTTCTGGAAAAGGCAAACTGATGGGCACAGTAAATATACCAGTGGTTTTCAGGGATGGGGGGAAACAAGGATGAAAAAAGGTGAAGCACAGAAGATTTCTACGGCAGTAAAACTATTCTCTATGATACCACAATGATGAATACATATCAGTACACATTTGTCAAAACCCTTGGAATGACCAACACCAAGAGTGAACCCTAATGTATACTATAGACTTTGAGTGATAATGATGTATCTATGTGTGTTTACCAATTTTAATAAATGTACTACTGTGGGGTTCAGGATGTCCACAGTGAAGGAAGTTGGGTAGAGGGAGTGATAAGGAAACTCCCTGTACTTGCCACTCCATTTTGCAGTAAACCTTAAAACTGCTCTAAAAGATAAAGTTTATCAAAAAAAAAAGAAAGAAAGAAAGAAAAAGAGACTTTGAAACACCTGGGACAATCAATAAAGATCTCTGAAATGTCATACATTCAGAACAGGGCTAAACTAACTCTACAGTGAAGTCAACCCTAGAGCTGCCCTCACAAGGTTAAAAACAAGTCTCAAAAAGATCAAACTAATCCAAAGCAAACTAACTATATGTCAGAACAAAACTGAACATTCCTTAAAGAAACAATAAGGGAAAACATGAAATTGGCGAAGAGAAAAGTGAAAATATATTTTTAAAAAAGGAACATCCAGGCCGGGCGCAGTGGCTCACGCCTCTAATCCTAGCACTCTGGGAGGCCGAGGCGGGTGGATCACTTCAAGGTCAGGAGTTCAAAACCAGCCTGAGCAAGAGCAGAACCCGTCTCTACTTATAAATAGAAAGAAATTAATTGGCCAACTAAAAATATATAGAAAAAATTAGCCGGGCATGGTGGCGCATGCCTGTAGTCCCAGCTACTTCGGAGGCTGAGGCAGGAGGATTGCCTGAGCCCAGGAGTGTGAGGTTGCTGTGAGCTAGGCTGGAGCCATGGCACTCACTCTAGCCCGGGCAACAGAGTAAGACTCTGTATCAAAAAAAAAAAGGAACATCCAGAACTAAAAAATATATAGAATAAAAATTCACTTGATGGGTTAATAAGAGATTAGACGATATAGGAGAAAATAACAGTGAAAGAGGAAGACAAGACAATAAAACCTACACAGAAAAAAGCAGAGAAAGAAAAAAAGGTTGGAAGGCAACAGACAGAGCATCAGACTTGTGGTACACTATTAAGCAGGCTAACATATGTTCAACTGGAGTTGGAAGGGGTGGGTATTTGAATAACTTTTTTTCCAAAGTTGTTGAATTTAAAAACTCTGAAAGAAAAAAGTCCTGTCACCCTAGAAATCCTTACAAAGTAAAAATAATCTTCAAAAAGGAGGGTAAAGTAAAAATGCTTTTAGGTAAAAGCTGAAAGAATATGTCACCAGCACAGCCACATGACAAGAAATGTTAAAGAAAGTTCTTCAGAAAGAAGAAGACACCTGATGGAAGTCTGGATGTCCACAATGGAACAAAGAACACTGGAAACTGACAATTAAAAGCAGAAATGGAAAACTACACAATAATAAAGAGTTCAACCCTTATCTGTCAGTAACTGATAGAACAAGTAATCAAAAAATCAGTAAGAATATAAAAAACCTAAAAAGATGCTGTCAGCCAACTTGATCTAAACGACACTTATAAAATGTTATACCCCAAAATGCCAGAACACATATTCTTTTCAAGAACACATGGAAATGGAAGTTACCAAAACAGTTCCTATAATAAATTACAGAAATATTATATGGTAGAATTAACAAATAATGGAAATTGTACAGAATACACATTCTCACCTCAAAAAAATTATATTAGTACTTAATAACAAAAGTGTTTTTGGAAAATCCCAATATTAAAAATAAAATACTTAAAAAAAAAAAACTAATGGGTCAAAGAGGAAATCACAAGGAAAATCAGAAAATACTATGAATTGAATACGAATGAAAACATAACTTACCAAAATTTGAGAGGTATAGTAAAAGTGCTTAAAGGGAAACTAATAGATTTATATGTTTCTATTAAGGAAGAAAAATCTAAAATTAGTGACATAAACTTCCACCTTAAGTAGCTAGAAAAAGATTAAATTAAACCCAAAGTACAAGAAACAAATGATAAAGAGAAAACTCTATGGAAAAGAAAATGGACAGTGGAGAAACATTAATAAAACCAAAAGCAAGACCTCTAAACAGAACAAAATTGATAGACCTTTAGAAAAACCATTAAAAAGAGAGAAAAAAATACAATTGGCCAACAAGCACATGAAAAGATGCTCAACATCACTAATCATTAGGGAAATGCAAATTTCAAAACTACAATGAGATATCACCTCACACCCATTAAGATGATTATTAACAAAAAAAAAAGGAAAACAGGCCGGGCGCGGTGGCTCAATAGCACTCTGGGAGGCCGAGGTGGGTGGATCCCTCAAGGTCAGGAGTTCAAAATCAGCCTGAGCAAGAGCGAGAACCCGTCTCTACTAAAAATAGAAAGAAATTAATTGGCCAACTAAAAATATATAGAAAAGCTTAGCTGGGCATGGTGGCACATGCCTGTAGTCCCAGCTACTTGGGAGGCTGAGGCAGAAGAATTGCTTGAGCCCAGGAGTGTGAGGTTGCTATGAGCTAGGCTGATGCCACGGCACTCTAGCCAGGGCCACAGAGTAAGACTCTGTCTCAAAAAAAAAAAAAAAAAGAAAAAAAAAAAAAAACTTCAGTTCTACACTCATATTTCAAGTACTCAACAGTCACAGGTGCTAGTGTATACTTTCACAGTATACATACAGAATATTTCCAACATCATGGAAAGTTCTACTGGACCATGCTGACAGGGGAATTACCTGGAAAGGCAAAAATTACCAAAACTGGCACTGAAGAAAATAGAAAATCTGAACAGCCAAAGGCTTAGATGTATTTATTAGGTTATCGAGTATGAAATGTCCAATTTCCTTAAGTACTAACTTTGACAGTTGATATCTCTGACATTTCACTTTCACACCTCTTGTTTTATAATGTATAATACCTTTATTGTGAAGGTATCATACATCCTCAGTCTTTCAAAACTCACAGTTTGGTTTGTGATTATCTTTCAAAGTTTTTTTTACAGCAATTTTTGTGAAACCATGGATAAGTCAAAAACTTCCGTTATTTTCAAATATGAGTTCTGTCGAGGAACCAACGCAACACACGTAGCTTGAAATATCAATGAAGTGTCTGGGAAGGATGTGGCTAATGACTGCACAATACGTCAACGGTTTGAGAAATTCCATTCTGGTGCTTTTAATCTTGAAAATGAGCCATCTGGGTGACCTGAGACCAAGGTGTATAATGATGATCTGAAAGCTGTAGTGTAAGTGAATCCATCTCACCCTACATGTGAATTAGCAGCAAGGTTTGACATTACTATTCCAACAATATTGGACCATTGGAAACAAATCAGCAAGGTAAAGAAGCTGGATACATGGGTACCACGTGAATTAAATAAGCATCAGAAGAGAAATCGTCTCGAAGCTTGCCTTTCCTTGCTGTCACAACATAAAAGTGATTTTTACACCATGTTGTTACCTGTGATGAAAAATAGATTCTTTCTGACAATCCCAAGCGTTCGGCACAATGGTTGGGTAAGGATGAAGTGCTGAAACACAGTCCAAAACCAAATGTTCATCAAAAAAAGCTAATGGTATCTGGTAGTTTCTACTACAGCTTCATGGTCAATTGACTACAGAAGATGTCTACTGCAACCAACTGGATGAAACGATCAGGATGCTGATGCTTGTGATTAAGCAGCCAACACTGTCAATAGATACAAGCCAATACTCCTGGCAAGACAACACTCAACCACATGTCACTCAAACAACGCTGCTCATACTACAGCACCTGGACTTGGGAACTGTCTGTCATCCACCATATTCACCAGACCTTGCACAGACTGACTACCACTTCCTTCCAGGCTTTAGACCACTTCTGGCTAGGAAAAATATTCAATTCTGAACAAGCTGTGGGAAACACCTTTCGCAATTTCATCGCCACTCACTCTCCAGGCTTCTTCACTGCTGGCATAAATAAGCTACCATTAAGATGGCAAAATTGTGTCCATAGTTTAGGCGCATACTTTGATTAAGTGTACTGCTTCTTGTTTGAGATATAATAACTATATTTTTGATTCGAAATTGAACATTTCATATTTAATGACAATACTAGTGAATTAAATAAAATACTTGAATAAATAATATCCATCTTACATAAACTCTTTCAGCAAGTATGAGAAAGGAATACTTCTCAACTAATTTTGTAAGGCTGATATTGCCCTGGGACCCAAAACCAGGCAAAGACATTATGCGAAAAATACAGACCAATATCCTTCTTGAGCACAGGTGCTTAAAATACTAGCATACATACTTAAAATACTGGCAAATTAAATTTAGAAATATAAAAAATAATACATCACAAAGCAGGATTTATTCCATAAATGCAAAATGGGTTTTATATTGAAAAATCAATTCATCACATTAAAGGAAAAAAATAACATGGTCATCTCAGTATACAGAGAAAAATCAATCGACAAAATTTAAAATTAGACTCATGAAAATACCTTTCAGCAAACTAAAATGAAAACAGAAGGTCCTCAACCTGAGAGAGGGTATCTACAAAAAATGTATGTCTAATAGCACACTTAAAAATTTAAGACTGAATGCTTTCCCCTCTAAGATGTAAAAAAACAAAGTAAGAATGTCTGTTCTCACCACTTCTATTTAGTATTGTACTAAAGATCTTAGCCAGTGTAACAAAAAAAGGAAAAGAAATAAAAGGCAGCGTTTGGGGTAAAAAAAATAAATAAAACTGGTTTTATTAACAGATGATGTAATTATTCTTTGCAGAAGATTTTAAGGACCCAACAAAAATGTTACTAGGACTAAAAAGGTAGCTTAGGAAGGTCGGAGGATACAAGGTCAACATACAAAAATAAATTGTATTTTACACTGGTAAAAATCAAGTGGACATTTTTTTTTGAATCCTTTATAATAAAAAATACCACATTTCAAATCAGTAAAGAAAGGATAGATTATTATTCACTGACTTGGAATTGAATAATTCACTATCTTTACAGGGGAAAAAAATCAATCCTCAATTTAATCATACACAAGAGATTCAGACAATATATGTAAAAGATTATATACAGAGACACAGATAGATGAATACTAAATCTAGCAAAATATATGCAAGACTATACTCTGTGAACTAAAAAATATTAATTAGAGATTTAAAAGAGACTTAAATAGAGAAACAAACCATGCTGATGGGTAGAAAGACTATATACTTAAAGTATTAATTTTCCCCAACTAATCTACAGATTTAGTGTAATCCCAATCAAAGTCCCTGTGGCTTATTTGTAGCAATGTACATACTATAAAATGTACATGTATATGTAAATGTACATGTATACTGACTATAAAATGTACATGTATATGTAAATGCAAAGGACCTGAACAGCCAAAACCATTTTTAAAAGAACAAAGTTAGATGACTTATACTAATTTTTAAGTCTGAAATTATTTCAAAGTGAAAAGTTGAAGTTAAAATGATTTTAAAATTGTTATATATATAAATTACAACTCAACAAAATAATTTTTAGAATGTCATTTACAATTGCTCAAGAAACTTCAAATACCTAAGGATAATACAATACATATAAGATGTACATATGTACTTTGAATATATGAACTTTGAAATATGTACTTGGAAAACAACAAAACATTGCTAAGAAAAGTTAAAGAAGATCTAAATAAACTGCAAGACCATGCTCATGAATTGAAGACTTACTGTTACCTAGATATCAGTTCTTCCCAAACTAGTCTATAAACCCAACATGATCCCAATAAAAACCTCAGGAAGCCATTTTGTAGAAATTGACAAGCTGCTTCTAAAATTTAAATGGAAATGCAAAAGACCTAAGACAGCAAAACAACTCTGAAAAATAATGACTTAGGACATCTGCTTTAATATAAAGCTAGATTAACCACGTGTGGTTTTGGCCTAAGGATAGACATACAGATCCATGAAACAAATGAGTCCAGAAATTAACTCAAACATATAGGTCAACTGATTGTCAACAAAAGTGCCAAGGTAAATCAATCAAAAAGAATAATCTTTTCAATAAATGCTACCAATACAACTAGATATCATATACAAAAAAATTTATTTTAACTCTTGCATTACACTATATACAAAAACTAACTTGAAATGGATCATCTACCTAAACATAAAAGCTAAGCCTAAACTGTAAGGTTTCCAGAAAAAAAAGCAAGTAAAAATCTTCATGATCTTACGACAGCTTTTTAGAAAGCAAAGGACACAGACCATGAAAATATAGTAATAAAAAGGGGTTTCATCAGTATTAAAAACTTGTGCTTTTCAAAGGACACCTTTATGATAATGAAAAGGCAAACCACAGAACAGATGGATGGATATGTAGAGAGATATATAGATTTGGATAGATGGAGACAGATACAGAAATATCCCCATCTAATTCTATCTATCGATCGATCAATATGACATAGACTTGTATCCAAACTATATAAAGAACCCTTACAACTTGATGATATAAGACAAACAACCAAATTAAAAAATGGGCAGAGGTCTGAGCACACATTACACAGAACAATATTTAGGAAAGGCCAATAAGCACGCCAAAAAGATGCTCAACATCCTTAGTTATCAGGGAGATACAAATTAAAACCAAGAGATGCCACTATCCATTTCTCACTAAAATAGCTACAATTCAAAAGACAGAGACCACTTAAACGAATGGACAAACTCCTTGAAAAATACAACTTACCAAAACAGCCACAAGATAAAACATAAAATGTGAAAAACATCTATTAAATTCATAACATAAACCTCACACCAAAAAACTTCCAGACCCAGATAGTTTCCCTGGTGAATTCTATAAAAAATTTAATGAAGCTGAACACCAATCTCACATAAACATTGTCTGGAAAATCCTTAAGAAAATATTAGCAAATTGAATCCAGCAACATATAAATATTAATATTCTTCAGCCATTCTGAAATATATATATTTTTAAATGCAATAAAGCCTAAGCCTATTTCACAGAAACCAACTACCATTAGCCAGACCCAAGTGACAAAATATAAAAACTACTTTAATTAAAATCAACAATTAGCCAAAAAGGTGACTACTACCTTGATTATTATTAAAGAAAGTCCTTCAGCAAAAAAATAATAAAATTACATAATGCGAGCAAGCACTGAGAAAAAGGAATAAAATCCTTTTAGATGACATGGTTTTATGTCTGGATAGCTACAGACTCAAATTTATTTTAAAAGTCTAGTAGGCTTTTAGGGGATTCAGTAATATACCTAGACTACTCTTGCAAAAAAAATTCTAGAAATGAAAAACACCCTCCATTTTCAAAGATGAAAAATAAAATACTTAAGAACAAATGATACATGAAAAAACACAATAAATATTACTTGAAAATAACTATAACATTTTAGAGAATGGCATAAAGCAAGATTCATATAAGACGTGGCCTATCGTCTTTAATGCATTTAAGAATATAAATAACAAAAACACTGATTCTTCCCAAAAGTAATATATAAATGTATGCATTTTCAATTTGAGTTCCAAAAAAGTATTTTTGGAAACTGCATAAAATCATGTTAAAATTTAGTGGCTTAATGAAAAGCTTAAAAATTACGAAAAATAAAACTGAGACAGCAGCTTCACCCACAGATAAATGTCTATACTGCAAAGCCAGTAAGTATATAGTAATAAAAAACTTCTTAAAATACACAAATAATAAAATCAATATGGCACCAATATAGAAATAAATATATTAATAGAATGTAATAGAAATTTCAAAAATAGATCCTAACATACATAGAACTTAAATATATCTCAGTGGTGCTAATTCAGTTCAGTGATTAAAACATTAACTACCAGAATGAAAAGATGAACTATATATAAACATATATATATACACATAGTAGCACAATAAATTATCCATCTGGGGGAAAATGTGGAACCCAATCCCACCCTATATCTAAATCAAATAAATATAAATATATGCTAAAATATAAAGACCTTGTATGATAAACAATTAGAGTACATTATGAAATTTTATTGAAAGGCATTAAAGATTTAAATGGAAAAACATTATCAAGTCATATATGAAGACTCTGTATCATAAAATACCACTTCTCTCCCAGTTGATCTACACATCAAGACAATTCCAATCAAATTACCAGCAAGTTTTTGTTATTTGATTTTTTGTTAGAAACTTGGCAAGATACTTCTAGTACGAAAAAAGGCAAGAATAGGCAAAATACTCCTAAAGAACAATTTTCAGAGATGTGTCCCATCAGATTATCAAGACATATTAAATAGCTAAATTAATTAAAACAACATGGTACTGGCACAGGAATAAAGAAACAAAAAAAAAGTCCAGTGGAAAATTAACTGAGAACGTGGGAAAAAGCCCACAGACATAGAGTAGCTTTGCAGATTACTGGGCAAAGGAGGTAGTATTTGATAAGTGGTAGTAAGACAATTTGTTAGCCTTATGATAGGAAGTTAAATTAGTTTCCTACCCACACCATATAAAAAATAATCTAGACTAATTCAAGAGCTACATGTGAAAAGCAAAACCAATGAACATTTTAGGAAATAATACATAGTTGTCCCTCTATATCCAGGGGCATTGGTTCCAGGACTCCCTATGAATACCAAAATCCACAGATGCTCAAGTCCCTTATATAAAATGGCATAGTATTTGCATATAAACTATGCACATCTTCCCATATACTTTAAATCATCTCTAGATTACTTATAATACCTAATACAATGTAAATGTTATGTAAATAGTTGTACTGTTTAGCGAATAATGACAAGAAAAAAAGTCTGTACAAGTTCAATACAGACATAACCATCCATTTTCCCCCAAAATATTTTAGGTCTGCAGTTGGTTTTACATGTAAGTGTGGAACCCATGGATATAGAGGGCCAATTGTAATTAGTCTGTCTGATCTCAGTCTAGGAAATATTCTCCTAAATAAAGTCAAAAAAAAAAAAAACATAAAGGAGAAGACTGATACATTTATTATTATTCAATTACATTAAAATTAATTAACTTATGCTAATGGAAAGATTTAATGAACACAAAGACAAGATAGGAACTATGAGAAGTTATCTGTACCATCTGTAACCGGTAAATTTAATGTTCACAATATTTAGAGAACTCCTACAATTCAATAAGGAAAAGGCCAGCAACCCCGTAGCAAGTGGGCAAGAGATTTAATTGAACAGGCATTTCACAAAAGAAAAATGAAAACTAACCAATAAATACGAAACTCAAGTCCCCCAGTTGGCCCAGAACCACAAATACAAAAACTCAGCTCTCTGTATATGCAGGTTTTACAACCCCAAAACACAGTACTTTCCATCCGTGTTTGGTTGCAGTTAAGGAACCCAATACCAATAATGCTGACTGAATTTACTAAAAAAACCCCCGAGATCCACACATAAATAGAGCTCTTCATTTCAAGTCCATGTTGTTCAAGAGTTACCTGGACTAAGGAAATTAAGTTTTACATTTCTATTAAAGTTAAGAATGTATACACCCTAGGCCTGAGCAATCATCTCCCTATCTACATGCCGAATCCCAAAGCGACCTATTGTTTCTGTATAGCCGATGAGCTAAGAATGCTCTTTGCATTTTTAATGTGCTAAAAAAAAATCAGGCCGTGCGCTGTGGCTCACACCTGTAATCCTAGCACTCTGGGAGGCCGAGGCGGGCGGATCGCTCAAGGTCAGGAGTTCAAAACCAGCCTGAGCAAGAGTGAGACTTCGTCTCTACTATAAATAGAAAGAAATTAATTGGCCAACTAAAAATATATAGAAAAAAATTAGCCGGGCATGGTGGTGCATGCCTGTAGTCCCAGCTACTTGGGAGGCTGAGGCAGAAGGACTGCTTGAGCCCAGGAGTTTGAGGTTGCTGTGAGCTGGGCTGACGCCATGGCACTCACTCTAGCCCGGGCAACAGCGCGAGACTCTGTCTCAAAAAAAAAAATAAAATAAAATAAAAAATAAAAAAACCATTTCCTGACACCTGAAAATTATATTAAATTCAAATTTCAGTGCCCATAAAGTTTTATTGGAAACACACACATTAATTCATTTATGTATTGTCTATGCCTATTTTTGTGCTACAAAGGCAGAGTTGAACTGCTGCAACAGAGACAAAATGACCCATAAAGCTTAAAATGTTTACTATGTAGTCCTTTACAGAAAAGGTTTGTCAACCCCTGCCCTAAAACAATGGATTTTAAACTGGTTTTTGACCGAAAATTACTATAAGAACACATCTTACACTGAATTTCATATAATCTATACTTCTCTTATGTCATCATGAAACATATGCAAGAATATTTACAGGGAAAAAATTTGCCATAGAAAAACTGGAAACATCAAGAAATCTACAGACAACAGAATGGATTTAAAAAGTTGTGATATATTTTAAATGTAAGACCTAAAACTACAAAACTCCTAGAAGAAAACATAGAGGAAAAAGCTTCGTGACACTGGATTTGACAACAATTTCTTCAATATGGCACAGAAATCACAAGCAATAAAAGCAAAAATGGACAAATGGATCACTCAAACTTAAAAACTTCTGCAATATCAAAGGAAACAACAGAGTAAAAAGGTAACCTACGGTATAGCAGAAAATATTTGCAAATCACACAGGTTAAGGAGTTAATATCCAGAATATATAAAGAACTCTTACAACTCAACAAAAAACAAATAACCCAATTTTAAAATGAGCAAAGGACTTGAAAAGACCTTTCTCCAAAGAAGATATATAATGGCCAACAAGCATATGAAAACATGTTCAAATCACTAATGATTAGAGAAACGCAAATCAAAACTACAGTGAGATATCACCTCACACTCATTACAACAAACACTATCAAAAACATATAACAAGTGTTGGTAAAGATGTGGAGAAATTGGAACCCTTCTACACTGTTGATGGACTGTGAAATGGTATCGCCACTATGGAAAACTGTAAGGCAGTTCCTTAAAAAATGAAACATATTAATAGAATTACCATATGATCCAGCAATCTTTTTCTAGAAATACATCCAAAAAACTGAAAGCAGGACCTGGAAGAAATATCTACACAACCATGTTCACTGAAGTGTCACCCAAGAAGTGAAAACAGGCTGGGCATAGTGGCTCACGCCTGTAATCCTAGCACTCTGGGAGGCCAAGGTGGGAGGATCACTCAAGGTCAGGAGTTCGAAACCAGCCTGAGCAAGAGTGAGACCCCGTCTCTACTAAAAATAGAAAGAAATTAATTGGCCAACGGAAAACATATAGAAAAAATTAGTCAGGCATGGTGGCGAATGCCTACTCGGGAGGCTGAGGCAGGAGGATCGTTTGAGCCAGGAGTTTGAGGTTGCTGTGAGCTAGGCTGACACCATGGCACTCTAGTCCAGGCAACAGAGCAAGACTGTCTCCAAAAAATAAAAGACTGTTGTTACTGCAATAACTTTAACAAATAAAGCATCAGATTAAAACCTTCAATAGAAAGCTATTTGATTCATTTCTATTACCAATATACAGACTTGAGCAAAGTAATGTCCAGAGCAGGTATTCAAAAATCATTTGGTAAAAGTGAGAAGTAACGACAGAGGGATACCTTCTTATAGCCATGTTTTACTGTATGACCTTGTTTCCCAGATCAGAGATGATTGGTTCAAAGATGAATGTCAGAATAAAGCTAGCCCAAGCATAGTCTTTCTCCTAGGAGCTTGAAATTTAAAGTGGATACACAGAAAGACTAAAAATCACTGGAACGTAACTGCTTTCTGGCAGCACTGTGGAGAACAGGCCCATGATCTCCTATTGCTGAGTACCCTGCAAGACACGTGTTCTTCGGTGGTGGGGGAGGGTAAACCCACAGCTAATGGAAACGGGGCACACCATATGGGGGAAGGATACACTTGTAGCCCTGGCTTGGGCAAGGCAAACGCATTTCATGTAACCAAAATGTTTGTACGACCATAATATCCTGAATTTAAAAAAATAAAAAAATAAAAAATAAATGAAATAAAATTAAAAAAAGAAATGTGTTTTTTACTTCTACCCTAAATTCTGTGAACTACCCCAATATACATCTAAAAAGTTTCTTCTGGATAAGCCAGCTGAGTCTATTTTTGATTGCTTACAACAAAAAGGACATTCAATAACTAAACATACTGAAGATTAGGAGAGCTAGTTACTTCTCAATATCAAATAACACAAAAGACAGCAGTCCAAAAAAACAAAACTACTACTAAACGAATTTCAAAGAGAAAGTAGTCACAGATTCCACTAGTAGACATAAACTTAAAAAAAGTTTACCACCCTTAACTCAGGACTCTAGTTGACTAAATTTATCCTTCATAAAAAAGCACAGAAATATTCTTTGATAATCATCAGTCCTATTTTTAGAATTTATTCTACGGAAACACTTCAAGTATACAAAGATATTTGTATACTGAATATATACTCAGTGTTGTTTATAATATTGAAAATAATTTATACATGTATAAAAGAGGAAGCTAGTTAAATTTTAGTACAGCAGGTCCTTAAATGTCATTTCATTCAATATTATTTTGTTGTAACATTAATGAGGTGGAAAAAAATCCATTCTCAGCTGGGGCCACTGTCTATGTAGAGTCTGCATGTTCTCCTCATGTCTGCATGTGTTTTTTCCAGGTAATCCAGTTTCCTCCCACATTCCAAAGACATGCACATTAGGTTAAATGGCATGTCTAAATTGTCCAGAATGAGTGAGTGTGGGTGTGTGGGTGTGAATATGTCCTGCGATGGAATGGCTTCCCTGTCTAGGGTTGTTTCCTGTCTTCTGCCCTATGCTTCTGGGATAGGCTCCAGCCATCCATGATGGTGAACTAGAATAAGTGGGTTGGAAGATGACTGACTAAATGAATACAAATTATTGTAAAATAAAAATCCATAAAGTATAAGGGCCGGGCATGGTGGCTCACGCCTGTAATCCTAGCACACTGGGAAGCCAAGGCAGGTGGATCGCTCAAGGTCAGGAGTTCGAAACCAGCCTGAGCAAGAGTGAGACCCCGTCTCCACTAAAAATAGAAAGAAATTAATTGGCCAACTAAAAATATTTAGAAAAAATTAGCCGGGCATGGTGGCACATGCCTGTAGTCCCAGCTACTCGGGAGGCTGCGGCAGAAGGATCGCTTGAGCCCAGGAGTTTGAGGTTGCTGTGAGCTAGGCTGACACCATGGCACTCTTGCCCAGGCAACAGAGTGAGACTCTGTCTCAAAAAAAAAAAAAGTATCCGATAATCATATAAATGCGCAACACCTGCATTCAGTGAGCCCACCATGTTTTTCAGTGTTTCTTTTCTGAACTACAGTTTTGGTGGTAGAAGGTGCTCCTTAAAATTTTTGCTCTGCAAACATTTATCCCTTAATTTAACCAAATACCGTTAACAACCGCCATCACTTATTGATTTACAAAAAATTAGGAAAATAGTTATCTTCTTTTTAAAATCTTTCTTAAATGTATATACAGCTCATATTTATTTCAATGTTTAATATTAGAAGTGTATTGGGAGCTAGGCAAATGACTCACACCTATAATTCCAGTGACTCAGGAGGCTAAGGTGGGAGGACAGCTTGAGGCCAGGAATCAGAAACCAGCCTAGGCAACACAGCAAGACCCCTGTCAATGCCATCTCTTTAAAAAAAAAAAAAAAAAAAAGTTAAGAAAAATTAGCCAAGTGTGGTGGCGCAGTGTGTAGTCCCAGCTACTCGGAAGGCTGAGGTAGGAGGACTGCTTAAGCCCAAGAGTCCAAGTATACAACGAGCTATGACAGAGACACTGTACTCCAGCATCCTGGCAACAGAGGGAGACTGTGTCTCTTTAAAAAAAAAAAAACAAAAGAAACAAAAGTGTTTTGGATCTTTATTTAAAAGTCTGGTGATGTTTTTGTGAATAGAAATATGCTGTAGGAACTTAACTCTTGTTTATATAAATTAACTTACGGTAAAATTGGTTTTATTATACATCATTTCACTTAAAGTCAGTTTCAAATAACTTATCAACAACATTCAGTGAGGACTAACTATATCAACATACAATAAAATACTGAGTAACCATCAAAAAGGATGTAATTGGTCTGTAATTACTGAGGCCTATGCAGTTGAATGAAAAAAGAATAGCATTCATATGATTCCTACACACATACCTAAATCCCCATATACCATGAATTCATATATACACTCAGAGAAAAAAGTCTGGAAAGATATATGTTAAATTTTTAAAACTGGTTATCTTTGGAGAATGGTAATAACAAAGGCTTTTACTTTCTATTTTATTCATTTCTGTATTATAAAATTGAATGTATTACTTTTATAATCATAAAAAACAAAAATTATTTTTAAAAATCTGGTAACACACAGAAAGAATCTAAAAAGAAAATTAAGAGCCCTTTAACAAAGTAGAAACTTTTAAAAGTGGTCAGTTAAGTATAATCTTCTATATGATTCACACTGACAAATGTGGCTATATTTCAACATATTAATAACTGAGAATAAAATATTTATTAAAAAATAAAAACTAAGAGTCTTACAATTCAGATTAATCTGTTATAAAGTACTAAGAGGACATGATGAGATCCAGACTAAATCAGATTGGACGATCACATAAATCAGCCTTAACAAAACACGGTAATAGGCAAATGCTGTATCTAGACTTACATTTATTATCTATCTAAAGACATGATCTTTTTTTCTCAAATGGTACTTACAGTTCTCTACAATTTCATCAAAAACTGCACCACTTTTCTGTTCAAACTGAAAGAGCAAAAAAAGGAAAGAGAAAAGTAACATTATTATCATAGTCTTCTATCATTCACATATTTTGGTTATACCTCCCTACTTACTCTGTAAGGAACAGTGATTTTCAACCTAAATTATGCAAACATACGATATAAACAAAAACACTGCCAAATAGAGTAAAATAAAATTTAGGATGAACAAAAAAACGTTCTCAGGCCAAAACCCCCAAACCAAAAACCAAGAGATAAAATCACAGCTCCTCACTATAAAAAACTATGTTTTAATCACTCTTTTGTCACAAAAAAGGATCATATATGTTTGTAATAATAATAAATACCACCAACACTTATTGAGAACTTACTGAGAACTACCTATGTAAAACTTCTTATCATAACTGAACAGAACAATTAACAGCAACTGCTTTTGCTCTTAGACTAAAGCCATAAATATGCTGCTCTTAAAATTAAAAAGAGTGATGTTATGGGGATGGTTCCAATTGAGTACATTAGGGCCTAACAGTAGAGTCAAGTCGGAGGTCCTTTAAAACAGACACAGAGGATTGAAGCAGATTAACCTGTGGCAAAGAAAGGAAAAAAAAAAAACAGACACAGAGGGGAAAGAAAGTAAAGCACAGGTAACTCCATTAAGGAACTAAGGAAACTAGCACACTCCACCCTGAGTCCTTATTTTGGCAAGTTTGAGTTTTCCAGCCTCCTGTTTTCCCACCCACTACTCACTAATGAGGAAAGAACCCAAGGGATGCTGCTTCTTGATAAACCTTGCCTACTATAACTCAGAGTCAGACATTCCATTCAAAGGAGAAAGTTTTAAGGGGAAAAAAACCCACCTAGCTACCTACATAACTACAGAGGAAACAAAACAGCTATCTACTGTAATCAATAGTATATAGGCCAGGCACACCAGTGGCTCATGCCTGTAATCCTAGAACTCTCGGAGGCCACAGTGGGAGGATACCTTCAGTTCAGGAGTTAGGGAGCAGCCTGAGCAAGAGCGCAATCCCATCTCTCCAAAAAACAGAAAAAGTAGCTGGGTGTGGTAGCGTGCACCTGTAGACTCAGCTACTCAGGAGGCTGAAGCAGGAGGATGGCTTGAGCCCACGATTTTGAGGTTGCAGTGAACTATGATGACACCACTGTACTCTAGCCAAGGTGACAGAGTGAGACTCTATCTCCAAAAAAATAGTATCTGATATTCATTAACATGAACAGGAAACCAAGGATCCAGGTTTCTAAAAGAAATTAATCACGTGAAAGAGAAAGTTCAAGGTGAACAAACAGTAAAACCACTCCAGAAGGAAACAGGTAATATACAAAAAAGAAACTTTTAAGAAATATTGTGATATCTGAGAGGCTACAGATGAAAAAAAAAAAAAAACAGTAAGCATGGCCATGAGAAGGAGACATGAGAGAATATTTAAAAACAAGAAAATGACTGCCAAAAATAAAAACTTTAGCCAGGCGCGGTGGCTCCTGCCTATAATCCTAGCACTCTGGGAGGCCGAGGCGGGTGGATTGCTCAAGGTCAGGAGTTCGAGGCCAGCCTGAGCGAGAGCGAGACCCTGTCTCTACTAATAATAGAAAGAAATTAATTGGCCAACTAAATATATATATAGAAAAAATTAGCCAGGCATGGTGGCGCATGCCTGTAGTCCCAGCTACTTGGGAGGTGGAGGCAGAAGGATCGCTTGAGCCCAGGAGTTTGA
>CAUYRT010046338.1:0-53630 GCA_963574885.1 Lepilemur ruficaudatus | reverse complement strand
GACTTTGTAACTATAGAGTAACACGTGACTAGACCTTGAGCTTGTGCAGACTTTGTAACCATTTGTTTCTGTAACATATAAAAGCCACCATGCTTATACCCCATTTTGCTCAGAATTTGGAGGCAAGACCCCTCTGAGCCCACCGGCATAATAAAAGCCAGTTTTGCAGTACTCTCGTGTGGCTCTCGGTTTGCTTCCCGGTCCGGTTTGCTGTATCAGGTGACGGGCACACAGCCCTGACTTACGCATAACAAAAGCAATTCATGTAACCAAAAACCCTTGTATACCCATAATATTTTCAAATAATAATAACAAAATTAAAAGTTAAAAACTGTGCATATGAATGAAAAATGGCAGGAAGCACATTGGATGAGGTAAGAGTTTTGCCAGAAGTGTTTTCTAATAACTCACATCACACTGTGAATATGTGTCTATTTGTTATCCCCTCTATTCTGTGAGAGCAGAAGGGCGGGAGCATTGTTTTCTTCCTTTCCGGAGCCTCAGAACTGAGCTCCAGGCTTCACCCATAGCAGATGTTCAAAACTTTATGCTGCATGAATGAATTAATGAATGAGTGAATAGTTAATAAGTGCATGACAGAGGTCCCAGCAGGGCTGGTCTTGAGCATAGCCCATCACCCTCACATGTGGTCCCACATTTCAACCTGCTTTTCATCGTCCTGATGCCTGCCTGTCCGCTTAGGTAACTTTGTTCCTTTGGTTGAGTGTGTTGTATCTGTTGAAGCAAAGTAACCAGTGTGTGCGTGCACGTGAGAGAGAATGTGTTTTGAGTTCTGGATATTTTTTGTGATACAATGTCGGTGCTTTCTTTTGGACAAGCTTGAGCAGGAATAGAGTCTGAGGGCGCTCACGTTTATAAAGGGGAAGGGGGACGCTGCCACCAAGACGCCACAGCTTTCCTTGGGCAGAGTGTCAGCTGGAGGTCAAAGCGGACTGGCCCGGGAGCACTGCAAGGGCCAGGGAGAGGCCCCTGCAGGAGGCAGCCATGACTGTATTTGTGCACCTACTTAAAATGTACAATTGTGTAAGTTTTTGACTTATGTATACACCTGTGAAACCGTCACCCAATCAAGGCTGTGAACGTAACCATCATCTCAAGAGTTCTCTCGTGTCTCTCTGCAGTTCCTCACTCCAGGCCCTCCCCCTTTCCCAGGGAGTCACTGATCTGCTCTCTCAGTATAGATGGGTTTGCATTTTCCAGAATTTTACATAGATCATTGATGCAGAATATGCTATTTTTTCTTCTTTCTTTTTCTGGGGGGTGGGGAGAGTCCGGGTTCTTTCATTTGGCAATTTTTTTAAAAAAATGCTAATAGTATTATTGGTAGTAGTAATGACCAGTCTCTGATAATGATCAGGTAGGTACCATATATACACTCTAGTTTATTAATAATTAATTTCATTTACAAGGCTCAGCCCAACTGAATCATTACAAGGGTCTTTTTAAAAGATCTTTATAGAAATTGATTTGTTTATGACAAGGACAATCACTCCATTTACAGAGGCTAATTCTTTAGCTAACATAAGAGAAACAATGCATTGTTCTCATGCAATTAACAGAACAATGATGGTGCAAAAATGACAATCGGTAACTCATTCGAGTGTTTGAAAGTAAAACATGGTTTCCCTTAATTTTAAGACATTCTCATTATTAGAAATGAAAATTGTGCACCCAGCCATAAAGTTCTGTATGAAGCATCAACTCTGAAAGTTTTCCTTTGGTGAAGCTGTTTCTTAACTGGCTTAAATGTTGAAAACTCTTGCTACCCGCTTAAGTCTAACACTGGCTTCATGTTCAACAAAAACAATAGTATTAAGGGAAGCACAATTTCTTAATTCTGGAAGGAAGATAAAATGATTGTTTCAGGAACCCGCAGAATTTTAAGGAAGAGATACTTTTAAGAAAAGGAAGAAATATCTATTTCACAGACTCTTAGGAGGAGAAGCCAGGGCCGCATTAATATAATCTTTATTTCAATGAAAGAGGAGTTAGTTTGGCAAATTATATTCTAAAGTTATTTTACTTTCTTCACTGTGGTAAAAAAAAGAAATAGTATCACGTGTGAATGAAAGTTATTGAAATAATAAAATCCCGCCTGCCCCAAAGGTCTCTGCCATTCCAACCAGTCCTCCATCAGTCAAAAATATCTGATTCCTACGTGTTTCACCAGCAAGACATTGTGCCAGAAGCTGTGGGAGATAAGACGCCTCCCTTCAAGGAGATTACTACTGACCGGGGACTACAGCACACGCAGGTAGGCAGCTAAGAGTACACAGTGGCATGCAATGAGTTTGCCAAAGCACAGAGGAGTAACATTCCCCGAGTGCTCAGAGGAGAGATTCATGGTGGCTCGGCGGCCAGGACAGTCAATCAGAATGAAGACTGACTGGAGGGCCACGCTTGCGGTGATCAGGAATAGATAGGCTGGAGGGTGACAGGAGACATTTCTGGCTAGAGAACAGGGTCAGCAAGGCGTACAGGCAAAGACAGTCTCAGGGAACAACAGTGTCATGTGGAAATGAGGGAGGCGTGCAAAGTAGCAGAAGGGAAGCGTGTCGGGGAGGGTGAGGGCTGGAGAACCGGAAGAGGGTCTGAAGATCCTGTGTTCCCAGGCAGCTGTACCCTCACTCCGTAATGTACATTCTCATGCTCTCCAGAGCCTTGTAAGAGTCCTGTGCTAGTCTTGTGCACGACTAACTAGGAAACCGTGATAGGCAGTGCAGAGACAATTGCTCTTAAACTGAACCCAGACCACTGCCAAGGGGCAGGTAAATCACTACCCTCTGGAAGTCACCTAGCACACCCAGAGTACATTGATTCTTGTGCTCTTGATGCTGGTGTTCTGGGGGCAGGTAGAGCAGCTATTGCTGTTCACGTAACTGAGCCCCAGAATGTAAGCGCTTCCTCCAAGGCCGTGGGACTAACAGACCCAGCAGCAGGAACACGTTTTCTTGGCTTCCGTTTGAGGGTTCTTTCCAGTAAACTGAGCAGCTACTGGCTGCTGACCTTCTTCTAAAGGTCGACAGAAGCTGAGTAAGGTGCATTGGAATTCAGTCAGTCAATCTTAAAGGCTGATGATGACCTTTGGGCAATAGTATCCTACAATGTCTTTTTAAATTGTTATTTACATAATGCATACTCACATTCTTTTTTCTTGCCAATTCCAGACTGAAAAACTTTAACATTGAATTTGTTACATTTAAAAAGATAAATAAACTTAGATTTTAATTTTTCCCTTTTCTTGTTTCCTTTGACACTGCCTACACAATTTTTTACCCATTAGGTCAGTTTTTCTAAAAGCAGCGAGCGTGTTTGATGGGACTCCTAGATGTGAGATGCACGTGTTTGTGTTGCTGTTTCCAGGACACAGGACGGTGCTGTGCTCTGGGGGAACGTGCTAAAGGCTGTTTGAAGATGACTAAGAATAAGCAAATGGGTATCTGAACTCTGTGACAGGAAGGTCCCCTCCCAATTCTACAGTCTGGAATCTTTGAAAGTTGTAATTATCCGCGGTAGCATTCCAACCCTATCCTCCCTCAGCCACAGTCAAAAAAATCAACCAACAGCAGGAAACAGCAGACCTAAAACGTGCTCTTTTATGCTGGTTATTTCTTGGCAAATGGTGTTTTAGAAACTCATTAGCAGCATGTTTTCTCAAAAAAGCAAAAGAGTTTCACACTTCCTTTCCTCTCAATTATCCTGTGATCTTTCTATTTCCTTTTGCTGATATCTCAGTGAATAAATTTACTCCTGGACATTATTTTACCTCACTTTTATGCAAACCAACAGAGGGATGAGTAATTATGAATAACTGAGGGCAAACAGCAGGCTACGCATGTCAGTTTCACCTGTTACTGACACATATGCCCTTTTAAGAGGCTAATGTGGGGGCCATTTTTCTAATGTTTTAAATTAATTTATCTATTTAATGTAAAGGTTGTAGGGAACAAATACTAAATATCCTTCTTAAGGAGTAAAATTTTGATTTTTTTTCTATAAAGTTCTCAGAAAATATTGCTTCTAATCAAGGAAGGAGAGAAGTTATATATTAGTTCTTGAATTTAAACATTGAGAAAATACCGTAGTTTGATTTTCAGGGAGAAATCTGCCAGATAAGATATGCATGTCTGTAGAAATCTGTGTACAGTGGTCAATTTGTCATAATTTTGAGCATGATCAGAAATGAGAGAGAATTTGGAGGGTTTTGTTTTGCTTTGCTTTTTGTTTTATGTTCTGTTTTAACTCCACCCAGAGTCCTGGATTGAGTCCTTCTTAGTCCTAGAAACTAAGAAGCCCAGTGTCACTTCTGTTACACTCTCAAATTTGCTGTTTGCCTTAGACCCCGTAACTATTGGCTTCTTGTGTCTTTACTTCACTGGGCACATTACTCCGTGTGGATACTCTCCCCGACGTTAATGCAATGACTCATTCCAGCACGCACACATGCTGGCAGTCAACAGGTCGTCCTCCTCTGCTCTCACGAGCTAGTTGCCAGACTGAGCCATGCAGAGCTGGAAGCGTGGATCCTGCCTGGGCAGGAGGTGCACAGGCCAGCAGTCACTGACGGAGCAGTGGGAATTTCCCAGATATCTATCTGGGCAGAGAAGCGTGGGTACAGAAAGGTGCAGAGCGGAGGCTTTCCCAATGGAGGGGGTGGCGGCTGCTGTGTTGAGGCTGGGAAAAGAGGGGTAGTAATCAAAGCTTCTTAGAAAAGGATATAATGCCTACTGAGTCTCAAATTAGAGAAACTTAGCTCAGTAGTAGACAAGAATAAAAAATAAAAGACATCCCAAGGAGAGAATGTAGAATATGCAAAGGCTCCAAAAGGAACTTTGCTTGTTTGGGAAACCTGTTGACCTGAAGTGGCTGGAGCACCACATGCCCACAAGTAGGAGGCAGGACAAAGTCCTGGGAGCTCAGCGGTGGCTGGAAGTCAAAGCAGACAATTCTGCGTTTTCTGTTTGCAGGGCAAGTGGCTACCCCTCTTAGGCAAACGCATGACATCTCCCTTCTGGGCCACCTGAGACTGATGAACGTTCCCAGGAGAAAGAGGTAGGGAGGAGGAAGAAGGGGAGGAAGGCAGTGGAAGCCAAGAGAGCGGCAAACCGACACGGGGAGCAGAGAGGACAGCAGCAGCCTGGGGGCAGAAGGGAGCACTCTTCATGTGAACACAGAGGCTTGTGTGAGGCCTGTGTCGAACACATTTCCTCTCCTAACGGTGCGTTGGGAGACAGACCTGACAGGGCAGGACGTGGCAGGCATAGGACGGTATGACCGAGTGCTGCAGAGTGAGTTTCTCCAGGGCCCTCCTCTTCCTCAGTCTCCCGAGGAGCCCACCATGCTAGCCCTGCATCCGGGCACCCCTCTCTCCGGCCCGGTTCTGAGCTCTTTGAAGTCAGGCCTCGCTGTTCATCTTAGTATTACCAGCATGGTCTTGACATCAAGTTCCACAAGGAATTGAAAGGACATCAGGGATCCGAAAACTAATTGAAAAGCAATCTTGCCTGTCGGGGGTTTTGCTCACGATGTAACGGACCCAAGGGGAATGGCCAGAGGGCAGCACGAGGAGTCAGACACGGACGAGGTACGGCGAGCAAAGGGAGCAAACAAACGGTCAGAAAGCGGAGGGAGGCAGATTGGATGATAATTTGGCACCTGGAATAATACTTGTGAAAACGGGGATAAAGGAGGTGCCTCTGTGGGGCATAGAACGAGAGGGATATATAGGGGACTCAAGCGAGACACAGGGAGGCGGGCAGGGTCCCGTGGGGGTGGAGGGAAAGAGCGCCCGGACCCCCCTGTGCAGACCCGGAGGAGCCCAGACCCCCCTCCCCGCCCACGGCTGCAACTGCAGGTCTGTGTCTCCTACACACCCGCGTCCCCCTGGGGTTTGAATAGTCGGGGCTTTGCGCCAACTCTAGTAGGAGAGGAGAAAGCCCCTGCAAATGACCCTTCACAAATTCCGCTGCCTGCCCCTGCTCCACCCACCTAGAGAGTGCCGCGGGCCGTGCCCCGGGCTTTCCTGGGCGCTAGAGTTGCACAGAGACGGGATGTCTGAGTGTTTGCTCTGGTTTCTCTATCCATTGTAGGTATGAATAGGGCTTCATAATATGAATTTATAAACGCTGTGATCAAATTTAAAAAAGATTTGTCCTTCACAGGCATTAAATATACTGACAAAAAATGAGCAGAAGCTTTAAAAAAAATCAGATCATAAACTCTGTGCTTTCCAAAGTGGTTAAATTTCAACAAGACTTATATATCAAGCTGTTTTAAGCATTTGTTTTATGTCCATATCTTTTTTTCCTTTTATGTTGCCCTGATTTTTGTGTAAAATATGACAGAATGGATCATCAAACTCTCAAAAGCATCGTTAAGTAAAATGTAAAAGACAAAGTTTATCAGATTTAGTACTGAACAATATATATTGATATAAATATATATTCACTGTTCCAAAATAATCTATCTTGAGTACATCAGGATTACCATTCTACATTCTGTGATGGGCCTTTCATCCCACTGGGTGAATCATTTATTTACTTTGATATCACTAATAGGACTATCGAGAACCATTACATTTGATGGAAGAAGAACCTACCACTTTTTTTTTTTTTTCTGATGAGCCACCAAAGAAGGAAAAGTAGAAGGCGTAGACTTTTTATACCTTTGACAATCTGTTTGGCTCACAGTTGAAGGGTAGGGAGTGGCCAATTCTTTGCCCAAACGCTACTGCAAAAACAGTTTCTACTTCAAACTGGAAAAGATACAGGAAATAGGGCATAGTGTGGAAAACGAAAATAAAATCTAACCCATAAACATTCCACATTTCACTGTACAATAGTCCTGACTTAAACATTATACAATGTATCCATGTAACAAAAACATTTATTTGTACCCCCTTAGTATTTTGAAATAAAAAAGATAAAAATAAATCACAGTGACCAAAAAAAAAAAAATTCTACATCTCAGATTTGTTACAACTCTATGACTATTACATGGGTATGTATCTCAGTGGAGGGCAGAGTTTCAACACCTATTAGATAGTGAGTGCTTGGTAAGTGTTTGTTGGGTACCCTCTTTCTCTTCACCTCCATGAAGGAAGAAAAGGCAAAATAAACAATCTTCCACCAAAATTAACTGTACCTATGTTGCTTTTAGATGAAAGATTATGTGTTTTGCTAAATTTTAAAAGCATTAAATACATTTTAAGATAATTGAGCAATCTAAAATACCTGATGGCCCTATGTGTCAGGCACTCTGAAAAAAGCTGTTGATCATCCATTTAAGATTGTGTAAGAAAGAACCCCTTCCCTGGAGGTAAGATGAGAAGGTGAGATGAGGTGCTACTTAAATGCAGCCCATACCTCAGAGGCAGTGGTCTGTGCTTCAGTGTGCCTGGGAATCAAACTAGGGTGTGTGGACACATGGGAATCCTCCACCACCACCACTGCCCCAGGTAATCGGGTTCAGTGTATCTGGGACTAGGCCCAGGAATCTGCATTTTAAGAGAAACTGTAGGTGTAGGTGAAGCCAAAGTTTTGTAACCTGGCCAACAGTTCTCAAACCTATCTGTATATTAAAATTCCCTGGGGAAATTTATTAAAACTCTAATGCTTGAGCCCCACACCTATGGATTCTAATTTAATTACTTCTGATGTAGCATTTTTGAAAGATCCCCAGGTTGTTCCAAGGTGTAGTCAGGGCCCAGCAACACTGCCTTAGACAACCAGAACACCAAGACTAAGAAACTAGCAAAGCAAAACCACAGTGAGAAATCACCTTACTCCAGTTAGAATGGCTGTGATCAAAAGGACAAAAGGTAAGAGTTGGTGAGGACGTGGAGAAAAGGGAGCCTTTGCACACTGTTGGTGAAAATGTCAGTACAGTCATCATGGAAAAGCAGTTTGAGGGTTCCTCTAAAAATTAAAATAGTACCACTACGTGTTCCATAAATCCCACTACTTGGAATACACCCAAAGGAACTGAAATCAGTATGTTGAACAGATATCTGCACGCCCACGTTTATTGCAGCACAATTCACATAGCCAGGTTAGGAAATCAACCCAAGTGTTCATCAGCAGATGGATGAATAAAAAAATTGTGGTATGTATACACAGTGAAATAATATTCAGCAGGAAAAAGAAGGAAATCCTGTCATTTGCAACAAAGGGATGAACTGGTAGAATATCATGTTAAGTGAAATGAGCTAGGCACAGGACAAACACTGCATGATCTCACTCATATTTGGCATCTAAAAAGTTTATCTCATAGAAGTAGAGAAGAGAATAGTGGCTACCAGCTACTGAGGAGGGGAAGGACAGGAGAATGGGGGAGATTGGTCAACGGGTAGAAAGTTACAACCAGATAGGAGGAATAAGTTCTGGTGCCCTGCTGCACAGTAGGGTGACTATAGCTAAAAAGAGCATATTGAATATTTCAAAACAGCTAGAAGAGAGGATTTTTAATGTTCTCACTACAAAGAAATGATAAATGTTTGAGGTGGTGGGTATGTTCACTGATCTATCATTACACATTGTATAAATGTATTGAAACATCACTTTGTACCCCATAAATTTGTACAATTATTATGTGTCAAAACAAGTAAAAAGAGGATGAAATAAAAAGTGAGGATGAATAAAAAATAAATAACAAGGGATTTCTCTTATATAACTGTTGTGGCCCCACTTGGGGAGGAGAAGTGAACACAGAAGACAAATAACAAACGACAGACACACAAAGACGGTACAAGACTGCAGCCCCTCTCGCCTGCAGCGTTTTTATTTTTAACACTGCTCTTTTGGCATCTGTCCCAGTCTACCCCAACTTTTCCCACCGCTATTTTCTGTTCCCAGAATGTTTTCGTCTCAGCATGGACTGGTTCTCACTGCTCTGCCTCAGGGAGTTGACGTTTGCGTCTCCTCCTTTGCCCTTTCCCGTTTGCGGGTCAAGGCGCCCTGGCTTGTTTGCAAGTCACAAGGTGTCTTGAGGCTGAGCAACAAGAAACAATCCGTGTGAGAACAGGTGTTCCGAGAAGTGCTTTGTTCAAGCATGGCTGAGAGATGACCCGGTGTCCACTACCTATAACACAGATTATCATAGCAGTGTGGATACCTGCTGAAAATGTAAGCAAAAACTATTAACTGGAGTATGGCAAAGTCGACAATTTTAAGCCAAATTGATGTATTAACATTACAGATATTGCCAACTTTTTTCATCTTCTTACATTGTTCATGAAAACCTTTTTCATTCAGTCAATTCTTCTAAGTCATCCACTTGAGATAACATAGTTGTGAATGGTGAATATAAAATTAAAACTAAAAGAACCTCTGGCAGATGACCTACATGGAGTGGGATTTACCTTTCCACATGGGATCCTACTTTCTAGAACCTAAGCAGCTAACTATCAACCTTATCGCCATCACCACGGAATCGCCGTCAGCCGCAGAACAGCTACTCCTTACTCCGCTCCGCCTGTTACGTTCCAGGCACTCTCATGCCTTACATAGAGATAATTTTGTTTACGCTTCCCAGCCACAGTCTCTGGAGAAGGACAGAGAAATCTGCGTTTTAGACATGCCTTCTGGGTGATCATGTATTAACTTGGAGAGTGCTTCCCTCCTAGCCCTTTCTTTTAACACCGCCAGTGTAATTTTTACCCCAGTGTGATCTGTTTAGAACTTGCGTCTGAGGATCAGTGGCTCTGCGCGGAGGTCTCAGTGGCTCCCCATTGCTCGGACGCAGGTAGATTGCTCCATCCTGTCTTCAGACACGACGGCCATGAGGGTTGAGAGAAAGCATCTGTGAGTTTCTAGAACCCGAGACCCAGAGGCCAACTGCTCTAGGTTCACCCAGTGGCATCCTCCCTCTACTGCCTGCACACACACATACACACACACACACATACACACACACACCATTCTAAACTGTTTGCAGAACCATGTAGACATTCTGAGGCCTTCGATCATACCACCTGCTTCTCCCTCTGCTTTAAGTTCTTTCTCACACCATCCTCTGCTTGTCCTCCAGCCTCAGTTTTGTTGGCAATGTTCAAACTTCTCTGGCAGCCTTTTCTTCGTATGCACTGGGTACTCTGGCAAGTCTCTGGACCCCAGGAAAAGGTGGTCTTCAAGATTTAAGTAGAGAGCAGGTTCCAAACAGGAGCTCAGGGGTGTGACTCACGTGTGTGTGCATGTGTGCCCGCGTGTATGTGCGTGAGATGCCAGCGAGAGGCACTGAGTGATGAAAGTGGAAAGCTGCTTGGGAGAAGATTGATCCCTACCAGTCCACAGAACAGAAATCACAGATTCCACCGGATAAACAAACACTTCACTCACACAATGGCTCTCTTCAGTGTCTAATGCTATTTGAGAGCCCAGATCATGCGGTCTCTCGCTGGCTGGGTGTCCTCTCTGTTTTCCAGGGAATAAGTCCCTCCTTCCTCTGATACTGTGATGGGCGTGGATGGCAAAGGCACAGTGGCTGTGAACTATGCAAGCTGCTCTTTTCCAGGTGAGTCCTAGGGTTAACACCGAGCAACACAATGTCGAGTGGCACGGTCACAGACATCAAGTTGAAAGCTATTGGTGGTTCCATTCGATTAGCCTTCTCTACAAAGGAAGAGCCAGGTCCACCATGCTAATGGTCTCTGGGGACTAAGCCATGTTGCCCAAGCCTGCGGCACTCCTGTCTAGACAAGAAACATGGGCTAACAATGTTAGAACACACACAAGCGTCACCAAGTTCAGAAAGACCCTAGGGCTCTCAGGTCTAGGGGGGCCGGATCACAGTGAAGGTGGATTTTGATTTGTTCAGATCGTGCCCTACTGTAGTCCCCAGAGCCACCCCCACAGGCCTCCCCCATTATTCTTGCACTGTGGAGTTACGTGTACACTCCTACGGCAGCTCAGTATTGACAGAGAACTCACTCCCTTCCCTCTGTGTATTCTGAAATGTTTTATCCAATTACTCAGAGAAACTTCACTTTCTTTTACACTTTTCTTCCTGGCTAACTGAGCTAGACTACTGCTATTTAGTAAAGGCAGCTTTATTCCTAGGAATCCTCTGGAAAAGAAAAAATAATGTATACAGCTAGGAAAGTAAATATAAATTATAAAAGAAATTTTAAGATATTTTAAGGTGTGGCAAGGGTTGTCAAACTGTCTACTCCCATCAGAGCTTTGATTCTTTATTTTTAACAGGAAATTTTGAAAGCCATAAAGCCACAGAGCTCGCCTAAAAAACAAGATGGGTTCATCTGTAGCAGGGTAGTATGGAGGCTTGAGGAAATGGGGAGTGAGTGCTAACGGGTGTGGGGATTCTTTTTAGGGTGATGAAAATATTCTACAATTATACTGTGATGTTTGTACAACTGTATGAAAACACAGTCTTCATATACTATTCATAGAAACTATTGAACACTTTAAATGGGTGAATTGCATGTTATGTAAATTACATCTTAATAAAGCTGTTATGCTTTAAAAAGAAGGTGTTTTGAAATTCATATTTTCTACAGGTTGAAGGCACTAGGTAGAGACAGGTACTACTCATGTTTCTGATAAACTCCAGCGAGGTTTTCAACATGGTAATTTTCAGTTATTATTAATTACTGTATACCATATCTCATCTGAGATGCTGCCTCCAACTTGTAATTGACTTCATTTAGCTGTTGTTCCTTTGTTACAAAGAGTAATTACATATAATGGAAATTTCCCTCATCTCCAAGTCACCCAAGATTTGGAACCAGAGGAAAAAAGTGATGGCATTTAACAGGAACAGCTGTTTCAACAGTAGATGTGCAGTTACTCATTTTTAAGGGCAGAGAGTTCCATCTACTTCCATATGTGAGCATTTTCTTTTAACCAAATTTATTGTTTGGTTACAATAATACCATTTACTATTGTTTTAAAATTATGGATTGGTTGTAAAAAACAGCAGCTTGTAATGAGCACACATAAATAATAGTTAGGCCTTGCCATTCATTAAATGTTGCTAAACTATTTCCTTTCTTCGGGTATGCTTGCCTCATGGTGCCAAGAGATGGTAATCTGTTGTTTATTAAGCAACAGTAAATGCAAAGATGTGATGGTGATAAATGGCTTGATAGAAATTTTCAATATTGTACTGTCACTTGTATGTGGCACATGTGATTTTGTATGAATAATGAATATGGTGATATGGGATTTGTTACTGCACATTTTAATTAAACATAAGATGAAGGACCACAGAGAAGGACTATTCGGGAGGGGTCTGATCACTTGAATTATTGGCCCTGTATATGGCATGATTTGAGAGGCAGCATGGTCTCTCTTTTGCTCATCAAAACAAGCTGACTTTTGTTTTGATGCCTGGCATGCGTCAGTGTGAAGCTCAAAATCACTCAAGCTGTTTGATCCATGGTAAGTTAATTAACCTCTCTGAGACAGCTTTCAAAGATTCAACAACAGGGATAAAGCACTCACCTGCTGGAGTTATGAAGAGTACATAAAATAATGTTTCAAAAACATCTATTACAGTGTATAGCAGGTGTCAAAAATGTGAGTTTTATTTCATTTCATTAGAAGGCTGATCTCAGAAGTGTTCTCTGTATGAGGTATGAGGTCTCTTCTACAACTTACCACGTTCTTGAAAGACCACCGTTGCATCTCATCTCCTGTGAGTCTTTAAGTCATTTTAGTCCTAAGAGTACCCTAAAATGTGCGGAAGTGCACACATAAATAAACTGGTGGGGATTGTGTAAATTAAAATATATTTTCTGGGAGTGATTTGAACATAAATATGTTCAGATCTTTTGACCGTGAATATTCCCTTTAAATTTCTATCCTAGCACATAATAAGACACGTGGATAAAGGTTTAGGCATAAATATGCTGACCACAGCATTATTTATAACACAGAAGTGTAGGAATAGCTGAATGTCCAACTGCATGGAATTCAATACGTTTCGGAAGATCGTTTGGCAGCCGCGCTCTCTCTGGCTTCATACCCCTCACACTCTGCGCCACAGGGAAGGAGGAGCCGGAGCCACACCTGCTGTTGGCCGGACCGAGCAGTGACCACAGACCGACAGAATGTTAAGCATCCAGGAAGAAAATTCCTGTGATGGTTATTCAGTTATACCCAAGAATACTCCTACCGGAGAGCTCCAGAACAGCGGATCTCTCTCTATGCGTGTGTGTGTGTGTGTGTGTGTGTGTACACATATGTGTGTGTATGTCTACATCCATGGCTAAGTCCATATATATACATAGAGAGAGAGAGAGAGAAGAAAAAGAAAGAATGTATATCTAAATATATATATAAAATCTTCTATCAGATTTTATATTTATAAAAATATTTTGAAATTTTTATTTATAAATTTCTTGCCAGAATCTCTGAAGGAAAATTGCTCTGAACTTTAAAACGGATTTCACACTGAGTTGTTACTTTTTGACTCTTTGGAGGTGGTGGAGAGGACTATGAAGTGGGCTTCTCTGAAGATGGCAGTCCCTTCCAGATGTGTAAGGACTACTCTGAAGGTGCCACTGATGGCCCACGTGCACAGGAGCCCAGCCTGAGCTCCTCTCTGATGAGAGTGTTACTGAACCCCAAAGGGGTCTGGCCTCAGACTGATTACTGGCCGCACACACAGCCACTTATTGAGACAAGGGGGGTTGCCAAGCAAGAAAGGAAATTTTAATACAAAAGACCTGGGCCCAGAGAAGAGGGGAAGCAGCCTCAAGTCCATCTGCTTGACTAACAAAGACGGGAAGCATTTTAACCAGGGGCTGTGTGTCTGGGGCAGTTAGTGAGAAGTGGTGAGTCTTGGTGTCAGGAAGTCTGCAGCAGGGGCCCTTGGAATCAACTCCTTTGTCCTGCAGAAATCCCATGATTTCTGGGCAACCACTCAAAAAGTTCAAGTAGTTAATCAAAAGTTGCAGGATTCTCATCATCAAGCTTTTCTGGCCTGAGAATCTAAAACATGAAAGGGAAAAGATTATGCAAATCCTCCAGGGTCATTGAAATTTGTTCACAGAGCTGGTTACAAGAGTCTTACCGTATCCAGTCAAACAAAAATAAACCTCTTCCTGCTGATTGATTGCGAATAGTAGACATTGGAATAGCAGACATTTCCTCCACTGGGTATAACTGTACCTAAATATAAGGTTACAAATGGCAAAGAGAAAGGGTAGAATTATTAGTTACTTAGAAGTTGATTTTCTCCTCTGGTATTTTCATTTACATACAAATTTTAAATACAAATGTAGGCATATAAAGTATAAAAGCCATCAAAACCTTTCTGAAAATGAGTTTCAGAAATTCAGCATTATGACAGCTATAAATAAACCCCAAATGTTCTGGGCAAATAAATTTCATTGATGGTAGCTAAATAGTATTTCAATATTAATTTATATTATAGAATTAATTCTACCAATTAATTACATTTCATACTTAATTTATCCTGCAGAAAGATTATTTTTAATGTCTGTTTTACATTACTCATGTAAATATATTGACATATATTAATGTATACATTTATAAATACAGAAACACCCATGTGATGGACTAGCACACAGACATTAAACTGCTCACAATGAATGAAAATAACAAGATGAATAATTTATGTGTAATGCTATGTAAATTATATAAAACACATCACACATATACTGGAAAATGTTACAGGTAAACACACAAAAATAATAGTTAATGTCTTTGAGATGAAGTCATATTTTCAAAATTTTTGCATCAGTACTTTTTCTTCATTTTCCATAATTTTAAAAATGAATATGTGGCAGTAAAAGCTATGTAAAATACTGAACCTTTTCTTTAGCTGTGTTATGAAAATTAAGCACAATTTCACATATGAAAATACTCATAGTGGGAAAATGCTCAATGACTGTTCCTTTCCTCAGATTGTGTCTGAAGAAAATCAGGACAGTTTCTTTCTTCAACATCATCTCTTCCACAGTCTTTCATAGTTCTTGAAATTCCACCACCAGGAATTTTCCCATTTGTGTCTTGAAGTTTTTTAATTATGAGGAGTCCTGCGATAAATTCAATTTATCCGGGGAAGAAAAGAGAAGGAGAAAGAATCTCCAGCAATTTCTAGTTGATTCCCTGGTATCAAGAATGAGCCCCCAGTTAGCAGGGAGAGTCTAGCCACACACCCTTCCACGGCTGCCAAAAGTCAGCGCAGACGCTATTCAATAGAACCAGGTGTTGAGAGGTCTCCTTCCTAAGGGTCTGCCTCAAGCTGAACTAAACGATTCCAAATTATCACCAAGAGATATCTTTCTTTGACTTAAATTGCTACCTCCTGCTAAAATGTAAGTATTCCTCTAAAGTTCACGTCATGAGCTGATTATAGGTCACATGCATTTGAGTGCAAATGAGCTGTCTACAGTAAAACTGGCCTGAAGTGTCGTTGGGCCCTCGCCAGTCAAGGAACTAGAAACTGAAGACACATTCCAGCCCCTTGGAATTCCTTCATATGCCGAGGTTGGAAAAGGGACTAAACTTGGAATAACCACTATAATTTACAATCAGTGCTTCATTTTATACTGTCCCTAGTCCCTAATCACTGTGACAAGCCTTCGGGGCAACTATTATTGTTATTATTAGTTTTTATATTCTTATATTACTGTCACAGAGACTGAGACATTGAGGGTTTGGAAAACACAAGCAAGTACTAAGTTCACGTCTCCTGTTGCTTAAACTCCCAGGCCCTCTGCGGAGTGGCTGAACTCTAGAATTGTACATGTCGGCCACATCCTGCCTGGGTGGGTGAGGAAGCCACAGGGGAAGAGCCCCGGCCAGCTCATTCTCTGGGATATTAGCTGCACACGTGACACACCTCACCCCTTGTTAACATATGCGGGGGTCTCTGCTGGCTCCAGGCTCCTCCCCGTTCCTACTGTGGGCAGGAAGTCTACAGACAAGGATCAAGAGCATTTATCAGGCTACAAGTTTTCAATGGGACTTTGAAAAAACCTTAAATAACAACTTGAGTGTGACCTCATCCCTTCCCCTCTGTGCCGATATTTTGGGGTGAGGAGTGAGGAAGAGGGTTTTGATTTTTCAAGCTAATATTCAGGGGTTTAAGTTAGTGGGTCCCTGAACAAATAAGACACTCTTATCATAAGTATCTCCAAGACCCTTACGCCTCTGTGTGTGTGGCTCTGTACTTCTGTCTCTATGGCTATATCTCTATTGACTTTGTTCTCTAGAGTATTTCAGTAATTTTCTGAATTTGAATCCGGGATCCACGACTTACAGGGTATGGTCTTAAAATAGTGCATGTAGCATAGGAGTTAGATACCAGCTGTTTTTGTCATTATTATTACTATTATTGTTATTAATGTTTATATCTATTTATGCCAGCACTATCAGCAGAATCCTTATTTATTTTAAATAATCACATCTCTACTTATATTCATTGTGCGATAGGAGCCACTGTCACTCATGTGAAAATCAGTTTGACTGGTGATTTGGAGATTCAACCTTTCTGAGTAAAAACGTAGAGAGCGTGTTTGGATCTACTGTTTGTTTCCTTATCTTATTTGTGTGTGATAGATACTGTTTTCAACTGACTTTCTCAAAGTCAGCTACCTGTCCACGAGTAATCCTTCGGGGCTGCCATATGTGAATATCATATGTGTGAAATACCTGAAGTCAAACCACCAAACACACTCTCCACGCCAGTTAAAATTGATTCTTTAAAGAGATGACTACTTATCACCCGGAGAGATCTGTCCAGGGTGCCATGAAGTACAGTTAACCATGTTACCTAGTAAGTCAGACCATGATGACTTCAGTGTATTACTTCCATATACAAATTAAATGCTAACAAAAAACGTAAAATTAGAAGTTAAAGTATGTTTACTAAGTGAAACAACCCCCACCCCAAATCAAATGATACAAAAGCAATCAAAGCAGAAAAATAACTTCCCTCCTTTCTTTCTGCCGTAAATTACAGGTGACCCTGAACAAGGCGGGATTGAGAGGTGCCATTCCCGGGCAGTTGAAAATCCAGGTATAACTTTTGACTTGCCAAAAACTGCTTACAGACCACTGTTTACTGAAAGCCTTGCCAATTGCCAATAACATAACAGTCACTTAACACAAAAAGAGACTAGTATCTTCAGATATTTTATGCATTTATAACATACCTTTTGTTAATTTTTTTTATTCTTCTAGGTTATGCAGTTTGTCTGTGAGTTTTTTCAAATTGTTACAAACCTCCAAAAAAGTTTCCAATATATCTATTGAAAAAAATCCGTGTATAAGTGGATCTGAGCAGTTCAAACCCGTGTTGTTCAGGATCAGCTGTCAGATCTCTGCAGTTTACACCACCACCCATTCAGGTGACATTTTCCCTTTATAAACACTATCCACTGATGTGAAATATGTCCCTTCTTTATTCATGAATGTTTATTTATATTAAGTGTATCATACCTACAAAAGTATATATAACATATAACATTAATAATAATAATAACACCCATGTGGCTGCATAGATTTTATTGCTGCATAGCAAATTACCTCAAAATCTAGCAGCCAGAAAGAATCATTTTATTATGCTCATGACTATATGAGCAGGGATGGCCAGACTTTGCGTGCCAATGTCTTCTTGGAAGATTCAAAGACTGGGAGTAATTTTGTAGCTTCCATATGAACTCGTCAGAAGGATCAGTGATTCTCAAGACTGATGCCTGGGCTGGCAGGATTGAAAACTGGAAATGCTGAGTGGAGCAGCTACAGAGGGGTTGGCCTCCTGACCTCACAGCAGCATCTGGGTCATTAGACTTCTTGTAAGTGGCAGCTCAGGGCTCCCAGAACAAGCTTTCTAGTGACAGGGTAGAGGCTGCAGCACATTTTCTGACCTCGTCTTGGAGCTTTCAAAAAAGCTTTATTGATTGAAGCATTCACAAGCCCGCCGAGTTTTAAGGGTAGGGTTTAGACCTCACTTCTTTATGTGAGGAGAAAATAAGTTAGAATAGCTTGTCAGATGGGAAACAGTGTTGCAGGCATCTTCAGAAAATATCCACCACCCAGCTTCAAAAGCAACCTTATGAATGGCCTTGAGCAGGAACCACTGGGCTAAGTAAGCCCAGTCAAACATCAGCACCATAAGAAGTAATAACCATCAATGATCATTATTTTCTCAGTAGTTTATGTTTGGTTAAAATTCCCCTGCAAAACCATCTGGACTTGATTTTATATTTTACATATACATAAATACATATACACACACACACAGTAGGTTTTTAAAATATTTTCTCTATTTCTTCTATGTTAGTTTAGCTTTTTAATTTTCTATCTTTCCTAGGGTCAATGTTGTAATATATTTTTCCTATAAATTTGCCCGTTTCATTTAGGTTTTCAAATTTATTTGCAAAGAATTTTCAAAATCAGCCTTTTCCTGCTTTGTCTTTTAGAATTTTGTTTACTGGCTCTTTCTCCCTTTTTCTTGATAGTATAGCTAGAGATTTATCTTTTATGATTTTTAAAAAAACTTTACATTTATTGATAAGTTCTGTGCATTTTGTATGTTCTTCATTAATATTTACTTCCATACTTCTAATTGTCTTCCTTCTAATTTCATATGCTTTAGTATCTTATTATTTTCTAAATTCTTAGTGTTTTGTACCTTTATTTTCATTCTTACTGATTTACCTACATAGTATAAAATATTGCTGCAAGAGACAGTTTTGTCTCTAAGACATAGATTTTATATTGTGTTTTCCTTTTTATAATTCTCAAAAATTATGAATTGTCAGTCTATATTTTACTTTTTATCCAAAGATATTTAATACTATTATATGTTGTGTTATTTCCAGATATTTCTTCCCATAAAAAATAGTATTATATTCTAGTGTATCATCTTATAGGCAGTCAGGAGTACTATTAACTAGTATTTCTACATTTTAGCTGTCAGATAATTCTATCTGAATTATTTTTGTTCTTTGGAATACATAGGTGTTTTCTTTATTATCACCGATTTTCATAAAAGTTTCATGCATGTTTGAAAGAAGATATGTTCTTTCTAATTGGGGTTCAGATTTTGCTATATATCTAAAAGATCTAATTTGTTTTCTGTTTTTAGGACTTCTATATCTTCACTAATTTTTTACTGAATGAGCTATTTTTGATTAAGGAAAGTTTATTAAAATCTATTATTAATATGCTTCCATATTTTATTTTTGCATCTTCTGTAATTTCTGAATTATAAAACTTATTTCTGTATCTTTGAGCAAATAAATATTCATAAATATTTAATATTTTCTTTGTGATGTTCCACCATTTAAGAATGACCTTTGCATCTGATAATGCTCTTAGTCTAAATCCTTTGTCATACACTATGACTGAGAATCTGCTTTCTTTCTGTTTTCTTTACCTGGCATGTCTTTTATTTTTAAATCATTCTTAATCTCTTTCCTTTTTGTTTATTGCCCACACAGTGCTTAATTTTACTTTCTAAGAAAATCTGAGAATGATTTTTTTTAAATTTTCAGTTGGTGAGTTTGAGCCATTTACAATTATTAGTGTGATTAACACACTTGCTTCCAGGTTTTTATGTTACAGTCCTCATATGAGGATATGGGTATATAGTATGAATATAAACCTAGACACACAAGCACACACGATACACATACACATAATCCTTCATTATATAATCTGCATTGTTTACTCTTTGTTCTTTTCAGTATTTATTTTTGTATTTAGAAAGCTATATGTAGATCTATATACATATATAATAGTTCTACTGATTACCTTTACGCTAATGCCTTCAGATCCCTCTTTCTCTGGGTGGGTTCTAGTATGAGCAGTATTGAAATGAATGATAATGAAATTTCCTTTGCTCTCCTTCTCCCTAGCATCCTATTTGAGACACTACATTTCTACTCCAGCTAACACACATAAAACATTTAGAAAGCTTATTTATTTCCAAAAAGATACTCGTTTTCTCTGAGTATTTGGTCCTTCATATTTGTTGTTGTTGTCGTTTATTTCTTTGATTTGAAATGAGTCCTCCCTTACACATTCCAACTTCTGAAGTCACTCGTAGTGGGGGGACAGGTGGCAGGACTCACAAAGAATTGTTCCACACAGGACTGAAAAGTGGCATTAAAGCACTGCAGGTTCTTTAACAAGTCCTTTCCACAGGCTTTGCATCTGTTCCCTCCAGTGTGAATCAAGAACACCAGTGACATCTGTTAGTGTTATTCAGTTTGGTTGCAGTAGGCTGCTGCTCCATACTATGTTAATTACTGTGTTTCAAAACATATGAGCTATGTTTTTTTTTATTTCTTCAAGATATTATGGGGGTAAAAATATTTTGGTTACATGTAATGCGTTTGCCCCACCCAAGCAAGGCTACAAGTGTGTCCCTCCCCCATACGGTGTGGTCTGCTTCCACTAGCTGTGGGTTTACCCCCCACACGCCACCCCCGACCGGCACCCGGTGAGTATTACTACTGCATGAGCACCGTAGTGTTGGTCAGTTAGTACCAGTTTGACAGCGAGTGCATGTGGTGCTTGTTTTTCCCTCCTTGTGATGCCTCACTTCAAACGGTGGGCTCAATCTCTATCCAGGATAATATAACAGGTGCCAGAGCACCATTGTTTTCTGTAGTGGTATAGGATAAATGAGAATCCTCCATAGGCTAAGGTACGTAGTGAATCTCCAGAGAAGAATTTAGCATCCAGTATACCACAGAGTTGTGTGACTAGGAATTCCTTTTTTGCTTTTTTTCACAGTACTCACAAACTAGTTTTATGAAATAGTTTTAAATACACTGGTCTCCATCAAGTGATTTAGGAGATGATGTGAGCAGGCTACTTGTTCTATATCCCATCTGAGAAAGAGCAGGACTCAGCCATTCCACTGAGAGGAGTGGAGTGATACTCTTTTCTGAAACTTTTATTTGCATCTGTTGATTTACACTGGAGCTGAGTAACTTCCTGGAAAGCAAAATGCTTCACCCTGTTTACCTTTTACTGTAAATATTATATCAATCAAAATGTGGGGTTCCAGCAAGAGAAACTGACTCAAATTGCATTAAACAAAACAAAGAATTTATTTAAAAGATGTTGTAACTCACAATATTGATGTTGGTCAAGAAGATGCATCTGCTTAGCTGGTGTCTGTGCAGTTTGCTGCCACCACTGGGCACCCACTGCCCAGCACACTCATGCCACCATGAGTTCTAACAGCCTGTCATTCCATTTGCTCTTGATTCAACATCTGATGGAAGATTATTCAGTCGGCAAAGCCTGTGTTATCTGCCCTTTCTCTTTGCTGGTAGAACTGAAAAGAGAGATGGCTTGGCTCCTGGAGCTCCATGGTGGTGGAGGATGCCTGCCTCCAGCAAGGATGCTGTTGTGTATTTCCTCCAGCTTTCTGTTTAAAGGCTTGGATGCCAAACAAACAAACAAACAACTAAATACACAGTCAATTGTACTCTGTGAATACATGCAATCATTTCTGAAGGACTTGGTGGATTTGACAAAGGTCTTTATATAAGAAATGCCACAAAGACCCCAGAGAAACTTTATTATGAGGAACGGAACATCATCAAGCAAACCGATTGCTACCACTGTTCGTGAACTTGGAGAGTACTCTTGCGAATATTTGGGAAGGAGGCTCCCTGAGAAATTAGACTACATAGTCAAGTAGGAAGGAGTTCAGAGTCACTGAGGTGTGGATGTATATGTTAATAGAATGATTCCTACATCTAAGACTGTGAAATACAAAACACAGTTTTTAGTAAATTTATCCAGCCATGAATTCCCTCATTTATTTGTTTGTTTGTTAATCTATTTATTCAATCTGAGGACCATTGTCAGGAAGATAAAAGACTGTCTTTGAGAAGCTTGAGGGAGCTGACATGAAAGCACATCATTACAACACAGGATGATACACAAGATAGTGTGTTGAACAAACGTTTATTGAGCACTGATTATGTGCTATGCATGTGGGGCAAACAGATATTCAATACTCTGTGATAACTCTCAAAGAACCTCAGTTAATGATGGAAATAAATGCGTAGGTAAGTGCAGTAATTACAGTCCTGTGTGAAAAGTGCAAGAACAGGAATGCAGACAATGGTAGCACAAAGATGATTTAATAGACTCTAACGCACATTAGAGCAAGTGCTTGGCAATTATTAAGTACGCTGGATAAAAAATAGTAATAATATTTTCTAATTTGTCAGGTCAAAAATTTGCTGATTCTAATTTTCCTTTCCCAGCAAATTGTCCCTTTATTAAAAACACTCCCTGGCTTCATTCCCCATGTTATAAAACACTTTACATTAAATAGCCTTTAGTCAGCAACCTGGGATAACTTCAAGTTACCCTAGGGGAAGGAATTAAATTCAGGAATTGCGTTTGAGATTTGGTATTTACATTTGTGTTTAATGGAAGAGGAGGTAATGAAAGAATTTAGATAAATAATATGCTATATTATACTATTTTCATTATTTATATTATAAACTGTAGAGATAAAAGCTTAATTCCTTCTCAGTCTCAGTTGGCTAACCTTATTCATGCAGGCATGGAATCACTTGTTTATTCAATAAATATTTATTCTGTGTCAGTTCTGTCCTGGACACTGGTGTCACACAGAAGAATATACTACAGACCTGGCCTTGAGGGTCTAAGAGAATGATTGCAATATTAGGTGATTAAATACAATTATAATAGTTTGTTTCAAGAATGTGCACATAGGAAGCACCACTGTGCCTAGAAGAGCAGAGGAGCCCGTATTTCATCTGTAGGTCTGCAGCAGTAGACAGAACCATAATGACTTCACGGGAGAAGTTAAGAAGAGGCAGCTGAGAAACAACAGGTAGGAACAGTGTGTAAGAAGCTCCCAGTGAAACAATCACTTAACTGCAGAGAATTATTTAAAAATAATAAAACAAAAAATAACCGTGTAGTCTCTGGAAATTTTCCTCAGGGCATGGAGTAAATGGAGACAAACATTTTCAAGACAATTTACCAAGTCTTGGTGAGGCTGTGGTATGAACCACTTTTATGTACTCCCAGCTCAGCATAGCGGGAGCTCTGCTCTGCATGGGTGTGGCCAAGGACCCGGGTTCCCACTCTCACCAGCTGCTGGTCTAGAGCTATAGTTTCAACCCGGAAGGGCAAAAGCCACTAGCATCTCTCACTCTCCCCCAGTTGTGTCTTGTAAATACTCCAGTATTCCAGGCTGGTGTGGCTGGGGTTCCTTAATATTGTGAAGATGGCACTACTCCTAAATTAATGTACAGATTCAATACATTCCCTAACAAATCCCAGATACTTCTTTTGCAGAAAGTGACAAGCTGATCCTAAAATTCATTTGGAAATACAATGGATGCAGAATAGACAAAACAATCCAGAAAAAGAAGAACAAACTTGGAGGATTCACAATTCTTGGTTTCAAAACTTTCTACAAAAGGTTTTGTAGTGATCTGGTCGGTGTGGTGCTGGCATAAGAATAGATATATAGATCAATGGAATAGAGATGAAAGTCTGGAAATCAACTTAGACATATATGGTCGACTGTTTTCTACAAGGCTGCAAGACTATTCAATGGGTGTATAAACAGTCTTTTCAACAGATGATATTGGGACAACTGGTTATCCACATGCAAAGAGAATTAAGTTGGACACCTTTTTCACACCATGCATAGAATTTAACTCAAAGCAGATTACAGACTAAAATGTAAAAGTTAAAAATATAAAACTTTTAGGAAAAAATATAGCAGTACATTTTCATGAAAATTGGGTTAGGCATTTTCTTTTAGATATGACAAAAAAATGAAGAAGAGTTAGATTAATTGGACTACCTCAAAATAAAAAAGTTTGAAGCTGTAAACACCACCATCAAGAATGTGAAAAGACAACCCACAAAATGGCAGAAAATATTTGCAAGTCATCTATCTGATAAGGAAATTATATCCATAATATACAAAAATCTCTTACAACTCCAAAATAAATGATAAAGAGTCCTAGTAAAAATGGAAATTTCTCCAAAGAAGATACACAAATATCCCATAAGCACATGAAAAAAAATGCTCAAAAATCATTTGTCATTAAGGCCGGATGCGGTGGCTCACGCCTGTAATCCTAGCACTTCTGGGAGGCTGAGGAAGGCGGATCGCTCAAGGTCAGGAGTTCGAAACCAGCCTGAGCAAGAGTGAGACACACCCCCCCCGTCTCTACTAAGAATAGAAATTAATTGACCAACACTAAAAATATATAGAAAAAAATTAGCCGGGCATGGTGGCGCATGCCTGTAGTCCCAGCTACTTGGAAGGCTGAGGCAGGAGGATCACTTGAGCTCAGAAGTTTGAGGTTGCTGTGAGCTAGGCTGACGCCACGGAACTCTGGTCCGGGCAACAGAATGAGACTCTGTCCCTCCACTCCTCCCCCCCAAAAAAATTATTTGTCATTAAAGAATCTAAATTAGAACCGCAATGACATACCATTTCCCTCATATAAGAGAAACTATAATAAAAGACAGATATGAATAAGCAAAGTATGGTGTATCTACACAATGGAATATGATTGGACAACAGGAAGGAATGAAGTAGTGACACATGTCACAACATGAATGGACCTGGAAGCATTATGCTAACTGAAAGAAGCTAGTTACAAAAACTACATATTACATAATTCCATTTATATGAAATAAGAACAGCAAATCTCTGGAAAAGGAAAATAGATTAGTGGTTGCCAGGGACAAGAGAGAGGTATGGTGACATGGCTGCTAACGAGTAACAGTATTCTTCTGGGGGTTATGAAAACATTCTAAAATTAGATTACGACATTGCACAACTCTGTGTTCTTACTGAAAACCTTTGCATTGCACAATTTAAGTAGGTGACTCACGTGACATATGAATTATAGCTCAATAAAGCTGTTTAAGAGAAAAAGAAAAGTAGAAATTCTAAGGTACCTTTTGCCAGGTACCTTACTTTGTGTGTGTACATAAACTACCCACATTTCTTCCCCCTTCTGAGATGAGTGCAGATGGGGGGCACGTTAACATAAACAACCCAGTCTCCCTGGCTTTAGCCCGTGTTCAAGTTGAGCCACGGTCTACTTCAAAGCCATCCTTCCTGGGTGATATTGTTGGGTTTCTTTCACATGCCCACCAACAGGTTTGTCCTTGCAGACATCCTTGAGGCAGCGCCCAGGGCATGGTGTTTCCTACGGACTGCTGCCTCTACTCCCCAGGGCTCCACTGATGCTATAGTCTGTCTCTTGCTCCGCTTGTCACATCGGTGGCTGCTGCTGTTACCCTGGGTGTGCCATGCCCTGTGGGTGCCTCTGCCGCTCTGTGTTGCCTCTCTGCCCTGTCCGACACCACTAGGCATGTCTGCTGTCCACGGTTGTTCTATCAGCAGCACCTCCCCAGGCTCCCTGGGCACATATACTCTCCAAGCCCCATCGTAATGTTCTGTGCTGCCAAGTGTTGTGCTTGGGGATCAAAGCCTTAAGAAAGACTCTTTCTTTCAAATTTCATCCCATTAAGGTGATCTCTAGTGATTTCTCACTGGTATTTTACACTTTAGTACAAGAGCTCTCTCAGGTGTTACAGCTATATCTGTGCACGTATCCATAGAGCTGGGCAGAGCAACAAAGAGCCTGCACACTGCTGAACTCATGATGTGGATCTCCTCAAGGTGTAATTCGGGAGACTACAGCTTCGTCCCTCATCTGTCTTTTAGTAGCTGCATCCGTCTTTTAATCTGAGCTCTTTTCTTAAAACCAGCATATAGATGTGTAACTGTCTACGGCATAAGTTCATCAGACATGCCTAGAGCAGTAGTAAATAAGGTTTGAATTTTCCACGAGGCAATTCAGTCCTCCTGAAAATAGGTCCTCGCCTTTCTGCTCCTACATTCAGCGTGAACTCTTACCTTAGCATGCACCACAGTGCCCTGTGACTATCAACTCTCTTCTGTACCTCTCTGTAGATCCTTAAGAGCAGGGCCAACGTACCATTTAACTTTTGTTTTTAACTGTAACATCTATCTTAGTGTTAGGCACTGAGGAAACACTTAGCAAATGTGTTCCAAATGAATGAATCAAGTTATACTCCTATTTGTTTGTTTTCCTGCCAGTTTTACTTATGAAGCTCCTTGAACCAAAAGCATCATACTCATCAAATTTCTCCAACAAACTATAAGGCTTGGGTCCATTTTTGATACTCATTAAGGATTTCTCGAATTGTCTTTTGTGCCATTTACAAATGTGTGAGAATGGTTCATAAATTAGTGATAATGATTACCAATGGATTATCAGTAGATTATACTTCGAGCCTGCTACACCGTTGTTCAGATCCTATCACATTTCAGACACCCCTTTGATTTTTAAATGACCATTAAAGAAAAATACTTATTTGATGATTCTGAGAATAAACCTCCCACCATAGGCTTTTAGACTCAAACTAGAGTGGAACAGACAGATGCATTTCATTCAGAGTGTAAGATAAAGCTGCTGTTTGACATCCAGTCCTCTGTGTGGGGAAAGCCTCTTTTGCTTTCTTGAATTCCAGCAATTGTCTTGTTTGTCCTCGCTCGCTGCAGACCTCTGCCTCCTGCCAACTGCTCACCAGACGTGGTCTCAATGCTAAGAAGGGAGAAGTTCCCAGGGAGCATAAGATATACACTGAAATCAAACACTCTTCTAAAACTATTGTTTTCCGATTTCCACTAAATCATCCTTCTCGTGACCCTTCCTACTCAGTGGACTCCAAAACACTTAGCAAAAGAATAACTAAAATAAAAAGTCATTTCTCGCAGGCGCTCTGCACAGCTGAAGGGTAAAGTTAGTTTTTCTGCTGTGTGTTATTTATACCAATGATGCACCTTTTTTTAAATCTCTTTTTGAATTTCTTCCTTTAGGTTAACTGGCCCCACTTTGATTTCTCCTGCTTAGCTATGACATAACAGTTGAGTTTGAGCATCAGTCTATTACTTCCTCTGTATGTTTCTAAATTCAAGGTCGGACTGAAAGATTAGAAAACAAATGGGGATGTCAAGGCTTTTCCTCTATCTCAGAGTAAAACCAGGTCCCAGAAATTTCTAAATTCATGGGAAAAATTTCAAAACCCCTCTCTGCTGATTACCGTCTGTGTGACCTTGGCAAAGTCACTTAGCCTCTCTTCATCGTGGTTTTCTAATCTGAAAAAAAGGGGCATTGTTTCTAGTATCTGTGTTATAGGCTTATTTTAAGAATTAAATTGTCAATGATGTCAGCAAGATGGCAGACTAGGAAACCCCAGACCCTCACTCCCCAAAGAAAACGTTAAGTAAACAAACTGAGACAGCTGAAATATCTTCACAGGAGCTCTGAAAATCAGTCAAAGATCTACAGCAACGAAATGAGCGACTAATTAAGAAAAAGCCACTTTAACACAGTACAAAATTCCAAAAAAAAAAAAAAAAAAAGAACGTTCCATGTGTTTTTTATTCATTCCAGCCCACACACTCTTCCCTGTGGTGTGGCATGGTTTGGGGAAGGGGTGGCCCATTTTCTTGTTTTCTCGGTGAACCAGACAGAGCAGAGCAGATTCCATTTGCCATGTTCTAGCTAGTCTGGGACCGCTTGAGGGACTGGTCATTGTGTCACCTAACATGAGCTTCCATAGCCAAAAACCAGCACAGTTTGGATCTCAGGCGAGTAAAAACTGCAGGAAGCATCAGGCATTGCTCATGGAAGCCAAGAAAACCACAAACCTGTGGATCTAAGCAAGAGCTTACTGAGTGAGGAACACAATAGAACACCTACAGGCCAGAGAAGAAATATGGGTGAGACTTACAGAGAAAACAAGACATTTAAAAATAGCTATGTATGGGGGATGGGGGGCAGACACACAGCCCAGAAAAGACAGATACCCAAAAAAGAAGGCCTGAAGTCTTCAAACTAGGCTGACTACACGTCTCAGAACGTGCTCTGCTAATTAACAAAGGTCCTCTTCCCCTACACAAAGCCAGTCTGCAATGCCTAGGAGAAGTGGCTGTTCTTTCACACGACCAATTTTCAATTAAAGATTACAAGGTAAACAAACAGACAGGAAAACACAGCCCATTCTAAGGTAAAAAATAAATTTCTAGAAACAGACTCTGAAGAAACACAATCCTTGGACTTCCTAGTGAAATGCTTCAAAACAATTGTCTCAAACATGCTAAACAAGCTAAGCGAAAACACAGACAAAGAACTAAAAGAAATCAGGAAAATGATATATAAATCAAAGAACTTTTTCAAAAAAGGGACAGAAATTATTTTTAAGTCAACCAAAGAGAAATTCTGGGTCTGAAAAATAAAATAACTGAATGCAAAAGTTTCACTAGAAGGATTCAACAGCTGATTCAGACAGGCAAAAGAAAGAAAAAGCAAATTTGCAGACAGGTAACATAAAATTATTCAGTCTGAGAAGAAAAAGTAATGAAGAAAAGTAAACATAAAAAATCACCACAGATTTGTTCATGAAAACATAATACAGAAAGAAGTAAAATTCAGCATCTCATACGTACACTGGGGAGGAAGGGAAGTAAACTCTAGAGCTTCCGTGATTGAAGATAAGTTGTTATCAGCACATAAAAGACCATTATAACTATAAAACATCCAATGCAAACCTTATGAAAACCACAAAAAAAGTACAACAGATACACAAAATATAAAGAGAAAAGAATCAAAGCACATCAATACCAAATATATACATATATATATATATATATATATATATATATATATCATCAAACCATAAACAAAGGCAGGGAAGAAAAGAGGAACAAGAGAACTACAAAAGAGACAGAAAACAGTTAACAAAGGGGCGATAGGAACTCTATACTTCTTAATCATTATTTTAGATACAAATGGACCTAACTCCCAAATGAAAAGACATAGGGTGGCAGAGTGGATTAATGATCAATATCTGACTATTACATATAGTGGCTACAAAAACTCACTATAGATTTAGGACCACACATAAGCTGAAAGTGAAAAGACAGAGAAAGATATTCCATGGAAATGGAAACCAAAAAGGTCAGGAGTGTCTGTTTTTATAACAGACAAGTAGACGTTAAGTTAAAAACTGCCACAAGAGACAAAGAAGGTCATTACATTATAATAAAAGAGTCAATTCAGCAGGAAGACATAATCTTCACAAATATATATGTACCCAACATCAAAGGACCTAAATACCTAAATACAGGTTGAATGTCCCTTATTTGAAAAGCCTGGGAAAGAGTATTTCAGATTTTTTTTAAAATTCTGGACTATTTCATATACATACTGAGATATCTTGGGAATGGGACCCAGGTCCAAATATAATATTAATTTATGTTTTCTATATATTTCATGTACATAGACTGAAGGAAATTTTGTACGATATTTTAATAAATTTGTGCATGAAACAAAGTTTATGTACACTGAACTATCAGAAAGCAAAAGTGTCATTATTTCAGATACGTTTGTGAACCATCTGTGGTTCTTTGGCATGACCATCATTCCTGATTGAATTTTTATACTACCGATTCCAATTATTTTCTTATACTTATTCACACAAGTACTTAACAGTAAAAAATATAACTGCAACTCCTCATATGAGGTCAGGTGTGGAGTTTCCACTTGAGGCACTTGCGGTGTCATGTCAGTGCTCAAAGTTTTGGATTTTGGAGCATTTCAAATTTGGGATTTTTTAGATTATGGATGCACAACCTGTGTATAAGGCAAATATCGTCAAATCTGAAGGGAGAAATAGACAAAAATACAGTAATTGTAGGAGGCTTCAATACTCCATTTACTATAATGAATAGATCAGAAAGAAAATCAATAGAAAAAAAGCAGAAAGTAATAACACTATAGACTAAACAAGCCTAAAAGACAGAACTCTCCTCCCAACAGCAAAAGAATATTGATTTTTCTCAAGTGCACATAGAACATTCTCTAGGATAGATTGTATACTAATGCACTAAATAAGTCTTAACAAATTTAAGATTAAAATTATTCAAAGTACCTTTTTTGATTATAATGAAATTAGCATAGAAATCAATAAAAGAGAGAAGATTTACAAATACATGGAAATTAAACAGCACTCTACAAAACCTATTGGTTCAAAGCAGAAATCAAAGAGAAAATTGGGGAATATCTCGATACAAATGAAAATAAATAAAATCACAACATACTAACACTTGTGGGGTGCTGCAGAAGCATCACTCAAAGAGAAGTTTATACCAAAAATGAATTTATTAATAATTAAAAAGATTCCAAATAAACAACCTAACATTATACCTCAAAGAACTAGAAAAAGAAGTAAAAATTAACCCCAAATTAACAGAAGAAAAAAAAAAGAAAGAAAAGGGTTAGAGGAGAAATAAATAAAGAATAGGAAAATAATCATTAAAAAATCAGTAAAATCAAGAGTCAATGTTCTGAAAAGATAACAAAATTGACAAATGTTTACCTCGAATAAAAAGGAAAAAAGAGATTCAAAAGAAGAAGAGAACCTAAGAAAATAAGAAATGAAAGAGCAAACATTACAACTAATTCCATATGATAAAAAAGATCATAAAGGACTATTATAAACAATAATATGAAAATAAATTAGAAAATCTGAAAGAAATGTAGTTTTTCTTAGAATCATGCAATCCACCAGGACTGAATCAAGAAGAAATAGAAACCCTGAACATAACAATAACAGGTAAGGAGATTGAAGGAGTAATAAAAAAGTTTCCCACAAAGAAAAGCCGGGAGCCAGATTGCTTCAAAGTTGAATTCTACCCAACATTTAAAGAAAATTAATATTAATCATTTTTAAACTCTTCAAGCATATGGAAGGAGTAGGGATACCTATAAACTTATTTTATAGGGCCAAGATCAACCTGTTGGCAAAGAGAGAAAAAGACACTACAAGAAAAGAAAACTAACTACAGGCTAATATTTCTGATGAACATAGATGCAAAACTCCTCAACGAAATACTAGCAAGTCAAATATAACAGCATATTAAAAGAATCAAACACCATGACCAAGTAGGCTTTATTCCTGAGTTGTAATTGTCAGTGTGATACGACACAACATTAACAGAATAAAGGACACAAGTTACATAACCATCTCAATATAAACAGAAAAAAAATTTACACAATTTTCAACACACTTTTATAATAAAAATTCTTAGCAAATTAGATCTAGAAGGAACTTATTCCAATATAATAGAGGTCATTATGAAAAGCCCCTTACTGATAAAATACTCAGTGAAGAAAAGCTGAAAGCATTTCCTCTAAGATCTGGAAGAAGGCAAAGCTGCCCACTCTCATATCTACTATTCAAATTACACCAAAAGCCTTAACAAGGGAAGTTAAACAAGAAAAAGAAATGAAAACCGTACAAATCCGAAAAGATGAAGTAAAACTATCCGTCTGCAGATGAAATGATCTTGTAAGTAGAAAATCCTAAAGACTCTATAAAAAAATCAGACTTAATAAATAAAGTTAATAAAGTTGTAGGATGAAAATATATACACAAAAATCAGTTGCATTACTATATAGTTGGCCCTTGAACAACACAGGGATAAGGATTTTGACCCTCCAGGCAGTACAAAGTTTGTATATAATTTTGACTCTCACAAAACTTTACTAATAGCTTATTGTTGACCAAAGTCTTACCAATAACATAAATAGTCAGTTAACACATATTTTCTATGTCATATATATTATATATTGTACTCTTACAATAAAGTACGCAGGAGGCCAGGCATGGTGGCTCACACCTGTAAGCCCAGCACTTTGGGAAGTTGAGGCAAGAGGATGGCTTGAGCCCAGGAGTCTGAGGCTGCAGTGAGCTGTGATCACACCACTGCACTCCAGCCTGGGTAAGAGAGTGGGACCTTGTCTTAAAAATAAATAAATAATAAAAATAAAGTAAGCTAGAGAAAAAGAAATATTATTAAGAAAATCATAAGGAAAAGAAAATATATGTACTATTCATTAAGTAGAAGTGGATCATCAGAAACAGTCTTCATCCTTGTCATTTTCACATGGAGCAGGCTGAGCAGGACAAGAAAGAGTAGTAAAGTGGTTGGTTTTGCCTTCTCCAAGTGGCAGAAGCAGAAGAAAATCTGTGTACAAGTGGACTCATGCAGTTTAAACCCATGTTGTTCAAGGATCAACTTTATACTAACAATGAACTAAACTATTGGAAAAGGAAGTTAAGAAAGCAATCCCATTTATAATAGCATTAAAAAGAATAAAATAAGAACAAACTTAACCAAAGCAATAAAAGACTTGGCCACTGAAAACTGTAAAACATTGATAAAAGAAATTTAAAAATACACAAATAAATGGAAGTGTATTCGGTGTTAACTGATAGGAAAATTTAATATTGTTAGAATTTCCCATAATTCCCAAAGCAATGTATGAATTCAAAGCAATGTATAAATTTAATATAATCCCAATCAAGATCCCAATAGCATTCTTTAGAGAAATAGAAAAAAAAAATCCTAAAATTAATTTGTAACCACAAATGGCCCTGAGCATCATAAGAAATTTTGAGGAAGAACAATGCTGATGGTATCACTGTCCTTGATTTCAAAATATATTACAAAGCTACAGTAATTAAAACAGTATGATAATATCATAAAAAGAGAAATATAGACAAATTGAACATGATAGAGAGAAATAAACTCATGCATGTACAGTCACATACAGTCAACTGATCTTCAACAAGGGTGCCAAGAATGCACAATGGAAAAAAACTAGTTTCTTCAATGAACAGTATTGAAAAAATTTGATACCCACATGCAAAATAATAATATTAGACCCTCATCTCATAGCATATATAAAAATAATCAACTCTAAATAGATTAGAAACCTAAACATAAATCCTAAAGCAATAAAACCCTTAGAAGAAAACATAGGGAAAAACTACTAACATTGGATTGGGCAATGATCTCTTGAATATGACAAGAAATACAGGCAACAAAAGTAAAACTAAATATATGAGACTGTATAAAAATTAAACACTTCTGTGCATCAAAGTATGCAACTAACAAAGTGAAAAGGCAACCCATGGCAAGGAGAAAAATTTTTGTAGACTTTTATCTTATAGGGATTCAATATCCACAATATATTGACATAAGGATCTTTTACAATCCACTAGCAAAACATGATCAACATCAATTTTATCATTAGCAACAATAACATCTAATTAAAAAAATGGACAAAAAACGTGCACAGACATTTCTTCAAAGACATACAAATGGCCAGTAGGTAAACGAAAAGGTTCTCAACTTCAGTAATCATCAGGAAAATGCAAATCAAAACTACAATAAGATATCACCTCACACCTGTTAGAATGGCTAACATAAAAAAGACAGAAAAGAAAATAAGTGTTGGGAAGGATGTAGAGAAAAGGAAACACATACACTGCTGGTAGGAACGTGAATTGTTACAGCCACTGTGGAAAACAGTATGGAAGGTCCTCATAAAATTAAAAATAGAATTACCATGTGATTCAGCAATCCCACTTCTAAGTACACAGTTGACACTTGAACAACACACACTTGAATTGCACAATTCCACTTACACATAAATTTTTTCTGCCTTTGCCACCACTGAGAAGGCAAGACCCAACCCTCCTCTCCCTCCTCCTTTTCAGCCTACTCAATATGAAATTAATGAGTTGGAGACCTTTATGATGATCCACTTCCACTTACTGAATAATAAATAAATTTTCTCTTCCTTATGATTCTCTTAATAACATTTTCTTTTCTGTAGCACATTTTATGGTAAGAATACAGTATATAATACATGTAACATACGATATATGTGCTAATTGCTTTTACGTTATCAGTAAGTCTTCTGGTCAACAGTAGGATACTAGTAGTTTAGTTTTGGGGAAACCAAAGTTATATGCAGATGTTTGACTACATGGGGGTTGGTGCCTCTAACCCCTATGTTGTTCAAGAGGCAACTGTGTGTCCAGAGTAACTGAAATCTGGATCTTAAAGAGATTTCTGCACTCCCATGTTCATTGCAGTAGTATTTATGATAGCTAAAATATGAAAACAACCTCAATGGCCAGCAGAAGATTAATGGATAAAAGTGTTATATACATACAATGAAATATAAATCAGCATTTATAAAGAAAGGAATCTTGTTCATTTGAAACAACATAGACCAGGAGGATATCCTGCTAAGTGAAATAAGTCAGACACAAGAAGAGAAATACTGTATGATACTGTGTATATATGAAATCTAAAACAGTCGAACTCATAGAAACAGAAAGGAGAGTTTTGATTGCTGGGAGCTGAGGGGAAAGGAAATAGGGAAGTGACGGTCAGGGGTCCAAAGTTTCTGTCATGTGAGACAAACAAGTTTGGAGGTCTATTGCACAACATAGGACATACGATTAACAAAACTCTATTGTGCACTTAAAATTTTGCTAAGAGGGTAGATGTTATGTTAAATGCTCTTACCACAAAAGAAAAGCAAAACAAAACAAAAAGTACAAACAAAAAACACGGCAAAAAAAAAAAAAAGACAGAAAGAACTATTGGAGGTGATGGATAAGTTTATGGTATTGATTGTGAGGATAGTTTCATGAGTATACACTTGTCTCAAAACACATCAAGTTGTATACATCAATTTTCTACAGCTTTTTGTGTGTTAATCACGCTTCAATAAAATGACTTATTAAAAAGGTGAACTGTAACTAAAAGATTTATGGCACACCATCCAAAGGACAGGTATATTAAATATTGCACTTGCAGAAGGAGAAGATACAGAGAAAGGGACACAGAGATTATATGAAAAAATGGTGGCCACATTTGAACAAAGACATAGACCTACAGATCTGAGAAAGTTAATTAAATCCAAGTTAGATAATCTCAAAGATTCCAGTACTGAAATACATTACCATTAAACTGTTGAAAGACAGCAACAAAGAAAATCTGGAAAGTAACACAGAAAAATATCATGTATAAGGGATCTTCAGGAAACTTATCAGTGGGTTTCTCAGCAGAAATCTAGTAGGTCAGAGATAATGCACCGATATATTAGAAATGTCAAAAGAAAAAAAAAGCCTATTAACTGAAAATTCCATTTCCCATAAAAATGAGAGAGAAATTAAGACAACCCAAGATAAATTAAAGTTTAGGGATTTTGTTATCATTTGACTTGCCCTGCCAGAAATGCTAGAGTGAGTTGACATTCAAGTTGAAGTGAAAGGATTCTAGGGAGTAGCTCAAATCCATATAAAAAATTAAAGTTCTCTATTAAGTGTAAATACATGAACAAATATGAAAAGCATTTTGGTTTATAAATCCATGTTTTATTCTATAGAATTTAAAAGATAAAGTATTAAATATCATTAAAAATCTATGATAATCAGTACACAATGTATGAAAATGAAACTAGTGATATCATTACCAGAAAGTGGAAGGTGGAGGGCAGGCTCACCACCTAAACCTGGAGTTTCTACATGTGATTGAAATTCATTGATATCAGTATTAAATAGGTTGTCATTACTTTAGCATATCATATGTAATTTCCATGGTAAATGGAAATTTTCTAAGGAAACTACCTATAGAATATACACAAAAGGGAATGAAAAGTGAATCAAAGCATGTTATTACAAAAATTCAACAAAACATAAAGAAAGGCAGCAATGAAAGAAATGAGGGACCAAAAAAGTTATAAGACATATAAAAAACATATAACAAAGTGTCAAAAGTAAACTTTCCCCTCTCTGTGTAACTTTATACATAATTGGATTAAGCTTCCTAATAAAAAGATGTAAACTGACAGCATGGATTAAAAACAAACAAACAAACCAGGATCCAACTACATGCCCTCTGCAAGAAGCTCAGTTTAGATATAAGGATACACACACAAATTGTAAATGACAGAATGGAAAAAGACATTTCATGTAAATGGTGACCAAAATAAAACAGGCACAGATATACTAATATTGGATGAAATAGACTTTAAGTTAACAACTGTTACAAGAAACATAGAAGGATGTTATATCCTGACAATAAGGTCAATACACCAAGAAGATACGATGATTATAAGCATATGCACCCCACATTAGAGGCTCTAAATATATAAAGCAAACACTACAGAATTGAAGGGAGGAATAGACACTTCTACAGTAATAGTAAGAAACTTCACCATCCCACTTTCAATAATGGATGGAACAACCAGACAGAATACCAATAAGAAAAAAAGGATTTGAACAACAGTATAGATCAGTTGGACCCAACAGAAGACTCAACAATAGCAAAATGCACGTCTCTCAAGTGTGCATGGGGCATTCTCCAGGATAGACCATATGTTAAGCCATGAAGCAGGTCTCAGTAAATTTAGAAAGATTGAAATCATACAGTGTATTTTTTCCAATAACAAGGGATTGAAAATAAAAAATGAAAAGCAGAAGAAAAATTGGAAAATTCACAAATATGTTGAAATTCAAATACATACTCAAACAATGAATGGGTTGAAGAAGAAAGAAATCAGATGGCTTTGCTGTTGAATTCTACTGAAAATTTACAGAAGAATCAGCACCAATCCTATTCAACTCTTCTAAAAGTTGAAGAGGAAAGAAAACTCCCAAACTCATTATGTTAGGCCAGCATTACCCTGATACCAAAGCCGGAGAAAAATAAAAACACAACAAGAAAAGAAAGCTCAGATCAATATCACTTAAGAACTTGAGAACACTGATACCAAAATCCTCAGCAAAATACTAGCCACCCCAATTCAATTATCCAACAGCATATTAAAGGCAATAGACTAGCAAACTAAATTCAACAGCATATTAAAAAGATTATACATCATGCTCAGGTGTGATTTATTCCCAGAAGGCAAGTATGGTTCAACATATATAAATCAATCTTTTGTAATACACAGCATGAACAGAGTAATGGAAAAAGAATTCATCATCTTCATTGATTCAGATTCAATACTCTTGCATTATAAAAACACTCAATTAGCCAGGAATACAAGAAAGTACCTCAATATAATGAAGTCCAAACAAACATAGCTGACATTATACTCAATGATGAAAGACTGAAAGTTTTTCTTGTAAGATTAGGAACAAGACAAAGATGCTTGTTTCCACCATTTCTATTCAACATAGTCCTAGCCAGAGCAATTAGGCATGTGGGGAAATAAAACAAACATTAATATTGGAAAGGAAGAAGTAAAGTTATTGGTTCTTGCAGATGACATAATCTTCTATGTAGAAAATTTCACAAAAAAAGTTAGAATTAATAAATTACTTCAGCAAAGTTGCAGTATACAAAATCAACGTACAAAAATCAGCCATATTTATTTATAGTAACAATAAACAATCTGAAAGGAAATTAAAAATACAATTCCATTTTTCACATAATCAGAAGATACTTAGGAATATTAACCAAGGATGTAAAAGACTTGCATCCTGAAAACTACAAAACAGTGTAGAAAGAAATTAAAGACCAATAAATAGAAAGGCATTCTGTGTTCATGGATTGGAAGAAGGTACACTAAAATGTCAATACTACCTGAAGTGATCTATAGATTTAATCCAATTCCTATAAAAATTCTGAAGGTTTTTTTTTTTTTTGCAGAAATAGTAAAGTAATCCTTAAATTCATATGGAATCTCAAGGAACTCTGAATAGCCAAAGCAATCCTGAAAAAGAAAAACAACGTGGGAGGTCTCAGACTTCCAGTTTCAATGCTTACTACAAAGGTACAACAATCAAAACAGTTTGATACCAGCAACAAAACTAGACACACTGAGCAAAATAATATAATGGAGAGCTCAGAAATAAACCCTCACATATGTGGTCAAATGATTTTTGACAAGGAGGCCCAAGATCATTCAATGGGAAACAGGTAGCCTTTTCAATAAATGATGCTGAGAAAACTAGATATCCATATACAAAAGAACGGATTTTACCCCTTACCTTATAACATACACAAAAAGTAACTCAAAATGGATGAAACACCTAAATGTAAGAGCTAAAACTAGTGAATTCTTATAGGAAAACATAGGGGGAAACCTTCATGATATTGGATTTGGTAGATTTTTGGATAGGACCCAAGAGCATAAGCAACAACAACACAAAAAATTGATAAATTAAACTGTATCAAAATTTAAAACTGGTGTGCATCAAAAGACACCATCAAACAGAGTGATAAGTTGACCCATGGTATGAGAGAAAACATTCGTGAATCACCTATGTGGTATGGGATAATTATTCAGAATATAGAAAGAACTACAACTCAACAATAAAAAAATCCAATTCAAAAATGAGCAAAGAATGTGAGTAGACGTTTCTCCAAAGAAGATATACAAATGGCCCATAAATACGTGAAAAGATGCTCAACATCATTAATCCTTAGTTGTTGACAAGGATAAGGAAAAATTGCAACCCTTGTTTATTTTTGATGGAAAGGTTAAATGGCACACCCACTATGGAAAACAGTACAGCGATTCCTCAAAAAAATAAATAAATAAATAATAGAATTACCATATACATGCATATAAATTGCATTGCCAGAATTTTTGCTTTTTAGTATGCATTCAAAATAACTGAAAATAGAGACTTACTCTTTGTGCATCCATGTTCATAGCAGCATTACTCACGATACCGAAAAGTTTGAAGCAACCCAGTGACTGTTGACAAATGAATGGATAAACAAAGCATGGTATATACATACATACAATGGAATATGAAAATGAAAAAATGAAATTCTGACACATGCTGCAACACGGATCAACCTTAAAGATATTACACCAAGTGAAATAAGCCAGTCACAAAAGAACAAATACTCTGATTATACCTAAATGATGTACACAGAATAGCCAGTTTTAGAAAGACAGAAAGTATAGTGGAGGGCAGGTTGGGAAATTCTCGGAAAGGGTTATTTTTTAATGGGTAAGGAGGTTCAGTTTAGGAAGATGAAAAACTTTCTGGAGGTGGATGGTGGTGATGGTTGCAAAACAATGTGAGCATACTTAATGCCACTGAACTGTACACTCAAAACTGTTTGGAGTGGTAAAAACAAAGTTTTAAAAATAATTATTAGGTAACATTAGAAAATGCTTGGAATTGCCTTATTAAGCATTTATCATCATTTCATTATTACTAACAACTCTAAAGAAATAAGAAACACATTAACCCTGCTTAAAAAAAAAAAGAATAACAATTGACAAAGTCACGAAAATACAATTTCAAGCAGAAAGCCAAAAACATAAGAAAATCAACTGGAGGCAGGCAGGCAGGCAGGCACTAGGGGAGAAAGCAGAGCAGAACTAAACAAAATAGAATGTAAAATCCAAAGATCACGATGAAATGAGTTGAGAATGAGTCTGGAGCCCGGCCATACTAGGGAGCTTGGAGAACAATTTAGAGAACTTATAACTAGTGAATAACATTTTTAAGGGTTTTAAATTTAAAGAATTTTAAAGTAGCCAGTGTTACTTGTTTCAGGAATGTTTCATAGGTTAAGGGCAAAGGAGTTGGGATATGTCAGTTCTCGGTGACCTTTATATTAGATCTAACTCTAGGGAGCTGGAAGTAAGTTTGCAGAGGGTTGGAGATGGGGTGGCGAGGGGAGGGGGCAACAAAGTGGAGAGAACAAATATAAACTCTTTTATTTGTTTTTAGGAGTTTGTAAAGATGAAGCAGGCTAATAACAGAGATAGATTCAACCGATGTTCATGGACACACAGCTCTTCCTTACTTGTCCATATGTGATCGTGTGACTAGTTTTGACTAAAGAAATACGAAAAAAATACATGTCACTTCTAGACTAAAGCATTTAATTGTCTGTGTTTGACTCTTCATTTCTCAGAGTAAACACTACAGCGAAGCTGCAGGCTTGCGCTGAGAAAATGACACGAGGCGATCTTCGTGCCTTTGTCCCCTGCACGCCGGAGTGGTTTTGCTGAGCAGACCTCCAGGCCATTCCCACCAACTGTCTTTGGACACTAGCATGCCTAAGAGATAACACTTTGATTATTTACGCCATTAAGATTTGGAAGTTTTATTTTACTGCAGCTTAAATTAGACTAACCTGAGCAATACATTATCCACCATCATCTTTTCATCATCAAAAGACAAATTCACAGCAGTACCTAGTCCCAGGTGAAGCTTTCTTTCAGAGAGACAATTTATACTGTGTAATGAATTTCCTTTTCAAGCTTAGAGAGAGAGATGAAGAAGGGAGACCACCAATGTCTCCATGGAGATATAGCGAACGACCATTGTAAAGTCCTTGAGTTTGTAAAATGCCTCTATTGAAATTCTTGGAGAGTTTTACCCCTTTGCATTCAAAGAGAGAAATCAATGTGTTGGTTTTGTTTATTAAGTAACCATTATTGGATTTCTCCCATGGATATGCAGCTCCTCCCATTTTAGGCAGAAGTAAAGGAAGAAATGTAGAATATGCCGTGGAAAAGCAGTATTTGTTCTATTTGTAGCCTCATATGAAGCACAACCTGTGCAGGATCAGAGGAACGTGATTATTATGTAGAACAGCAGTCCCACCGCATGAAGAATGACTTTTTCCCTTGAGATGTTGTTAATTTACCAAGGTTTTCTAATGACAAGCCAGTTACTCCATCATTAAGGTTTGCCTCAATGTTGACAGATGAAATGATGAGAAAAGGGTAATATCCTTAATAAATAAAGACCGTCTACCATCCCACACAAAAGCCATTGACTTCAGTGTATGCACAGTGGAAATCCAACAGACTCATTTCTCCAGTCTCCCGTGTAGCTAACGAGGAGTGATCAGAAGCCACTGGTTGGAACTCAAAGGAAGTCTTCACAATGGGGCAGGCTGAGTGACATGTACAGATGGCCCTTTGCCCTTCAGATCACACCGTCCCATCTTTCTTCTTTATGCATTCCAGATATGATGCTCAAAGGCGCAGGCAACGTGCTTGACCAGTACCGAGACTGCCACATGATAAGCACAGATTACTGTGACGTCCGTGTCACTTCCGACTTGCCTGAACCCAGATTTCTGATTCAGTGATAACAACTCAGCCCCTGAGTGAAATCACTTCTGATCATGTTTTCTGCTATTTGCAAATACTATCCTAATGGACCAAAAATTACAATGTGACAAACACTATTTTAAGCCCATTTTATATATGTGTGTGTGTGTGTGTGTGTGTGTGTATACACACATATATGTGTATACACACACACACACACACACACACACATAACTTTTAAAGCCACCTAAAAGATGGGATAATATTCCCTCTTACACAGAAGAGGAAACCACGGCCTGGGTGTGGGCGAGGTGGCCTTTAGAGCCGTGTCAGGAGCAGCCACTCCTCTACCTGAGGGCCGGTTGCTGCATCAGACCAGCGTGTGGCTCAGCGTACCACCTCCTCAAGCTCGCCGGGAAGGCTGGTTTGCCGGCTTGCAATCTTCTCTTTCAGCAGCCTGGCACTCTCCAAGCTAGAAACCTGCATCTACTGCCACACATTAGGTCTCTTTCCTGCCAACTTCTAATTGTGTGGTTAGGGGTGAGTGAATGAATGACTCCAAGCCTCTGCTTCCTAACAGAGTTGTCACAAAGAATAAATCTGATAATGCTCTCCTAGGTCCTGACGTATCATAAAAGCTAACCCTCAGACGCGGCACTTAGCTATGTGCCAGGCACTGCCTTGAACACATTCCATAGATTCAACCATTATTCTTCACAACGGCCCTATCGGTTGAGCACTGTTGTTATCCTGACTTTAAGATAAAGAGGGGGACAGGGAGAACGTCAGCGACTTTTGCCTGCAGTTGTTTCAGTAGTGATAGAGCAGGGATTCTAGCCTGCGCCGTCTGGCACCAGAGTCCATACTCTGCCCCCTGCGCCACATCTCGGTCTATTCCCACAGCCTCGTCCTGCATTTCATTCCCTCTAGGGAATGGCCACACGCTGCCGAGAGCCCACATCACCTGCCTGTCCCCGCAGAAGGCTCCCTGTGCGACTCATCTCCCTCGCAGTGTGCACACGCGTTTCCACAAGCCTTGCCCGAGCACCCCTTTGCAGCCCAGCCACACAGGACATCCTCTCTCCTGAGCCCGAAACTAACTATGGCCCGAGTCACAGCCCTGCTTGCATACACTAAGTTAAACCACTAATTACACGTTCCCAGCAAGCGATGGTATCAGAGTCCCGGCCCAGCACCTCATTACAGCTTTGTAGCCCAACATCTCATTACAAGGCCGGGACACATCTGAGTGCCCCTAGAGACACCCATCTCATTACACATTTTTGAGAAACCCACATATAAACCTAGGGCTTTGGACACTCATGTCATTAGACCTGTTCTGTCACATCCCATTTCACACCATTCTTGACAACCCATTCATGCATGTGCCTGAGAGGCAGGCCCCGTCCAGCCCTGGGGTGCCTGGGGGAGTTAAATTAGAAAAATACTCAGAAAGCGTGTGTTTAGAATCAAACTACAAAGTCAGCAATGCTGTATCCGTGGACAGCTATCAGAGTTGAAGAATCTTCATCTGCTAAACATGGGTAACTTGTACTATTATTTTTTCTGATTTTTCTTCTAAAACATCCACACATAACCTATTCCCTTAAATAAAAAACAAAATTAAGAAACAGAAAAAAGAATTGCAGGTAATATCACCACTCTAATATTATCATAAATTTCAACTTGGATATGCTTTTGGTTATATCTGATAATACGTATGTGGTGGGGCAGAATCATGCCTCCCAAGAAGGCTCCACAGCTTAAAACCTGGGACTAGGGATATGTCATCCTAAGTGGAAAAAGGAACTTTGCAGATGTGATTCAGGACACTGACCAGTTGACCTTAAGACAGAAAGATCACGCCCGGCTCCCTGGCTGGGCCCGAGGTAATCACAGGAGCCTTTAAATGCAGGGGAGGAAGGCAAAAGGCAGAGGGGGACTGAGAGTTGAGAAGCCTGAAAAGGATCCCGCTGACCCCTATGCACTTGGAAAGGAAGGGAGCCGTCTGTCAAGGAAACAGAGACCTCAGCCCTATAACCACAGTGAACTGAATTCTTCCCACAGCCTTAAGTGAGTTTGAAAGTGAATTCATCATCAGAGCCTGAAGAAGGAAATGCAGGTCTGCCAACATCACGATTCTGGCCTTGCGAGATCTTGAGCAGAGAATCTGGTTTTATCACTGCAGACTCCTGACCTACAGATACATGATATAGTAAGTGAGTATGATTTGAAGCTGATAAATTTGTGGTAATATGTTACGCATCAATATAAAACTAATACAATATGCATGTTTTTATAAAATCAAATTATGCTATGTATCATATTTCAGGATCTGTTCTTATAAGAATACATTGAAATAGTTTGCATATCGAATAGTTTGCACTTTGACAAAATATTTAATATTTGTATAATATTTACTTTATTTGGATTATAATTTGCGTAAATGACTATTTGGGACATATAAATTCTTGTTATTTTTGCTATTAGGAAACAATGGTGTGGTAGGGTGACTATCTTTGTACGTCTGTCTTCGTAAAACAAATGGAAGAATGTATGTGTAATCACTGTTTAAATTTTGCATGAATTTACAAATGAAATGGATAACTAACGCAAGCAATCAAACCATGGCTGTATAAACAGCCTGTCATTTATGTGTATAATAAACTCACAAGTCCCCGGATCTTCTTAGACATTCAAATGCATTTTTATAGATACCAAATGAATCTGAATCCATTTCTCCCCCTTACTCCAATCCTCAGATCCTCAAGTTCCCAACATTTTGCATTTAATAATTGATGCTTTTCTATGCATTATATGCTCTAAATAACATAAATAGTTAAAACAAAGCATGCTTTTTGAGCATTTACTATATGTAGGTCCTCTATCTGGTAGGTTAATAAGAGAAACTTGTAGGTGTTCACAGAGGCAGAGATGGCTACCTGACCACCACACATACCTGCTTCTTTTCCAATCCGAAGTGAAGCTTCTGAGAAGTGGCTGCCCAGCCACGAACTTTATTTCCCAGAGGACTGTGCATCTCTTTAAGCTCATGCAACAGATTCTGGCCAATAGAGAGGTGAGCAGAGTGATAAGGGTCACTTTGGGGCTAAGGTGCACCTGCTCCATCCTGTCTGTCTTCGTCTGCTCACTAGATGTAGGGATCCTGCAAAGGATTCAGGTACACGAGGGGACTGCAGAGGAAGCAGAAGTGCAAAGCCTGGGCCCCGGTGTCACTGTCCGGAGGTGAAGTTTAGTGACGTGTGTTTGAACTTTTTATGTGAATGAGTAACACATTTCCATTGTGTTATTTTGGATTCTAGCGTTTATAGGATAGAGAAGACAGTGCTACTTTAGCTAATATGCTTCCACCCATTGTTGTGCATAAGCAATAGTTGTGAACAGAAAATTAGCAAATAGCAAGTAACTAAGGATCAATTACTTGCTTAATGTGTGTGTGTGTGTGTGTTTGTGTGTGTGTGTGTGTGTGCTCGTGCATGGGGTGCACTAATTGTCCTTATAATCACAGAAAGTTCAGAAAAGGATCAGAGAGTCATCACTTGACAGTATCACACCAAATTTGATCATCCATTCTACAAAATTTGCTGAGAGGCTTTTCTCTCCTGAACCCTCTGCTAGGTTCCAGGGATACAGAGATAAGAAGACACCCTGAGCGTGGTCAGGTAGCCTCAGCTCCGGTGGGGAGGGTAGACAAGGATCTAACACTAAGAATTCAAGAATTTACTTGGCATGATGCAGAAAGGAGACGTTATATCTCAGCTTACTCAGAGAAATTTTGACTCTTTTTCTTCTCAGAAGGGGTACATTTGGTTGGAGACTCACAGAACAGAGGAAATTAAATAGGAGGAGGGCCTGGCGGGGAGGCTCACTGGAAAACTGACGAAGCATCATGAGCCAGGCCTGAGAGCAGAAACGAGTACTTTGTTACCAGGGGAGAGCTGCCTCATTTTAGGGGAGAATATTGAAGAGAAATGTTATGAAAGGCATAGTATAGTGGGAGTATTCCAAGTGGGAAAATAAATCTGATATCAAAAAACAAAGGTTTTTTCCAGACCAGAATAAGCATTTCAACTAAAAGGAAAATGAAAAGGTATTTTTGTCAGGAACTAGATAAGGATGGCTACTGCCTCCACTAATAGTTAATATTTTGTTAAAAATATTTGCTATTTAATTCACTGGGAAAAAAAAGCAATTGTAAGCATGACGATTAAAAAGAAAAAATATAAAACTTCATCTGCATATGATATAATTATGATTAAATATCTTGAAATCCCCTCAAAAAAAGCAACAGAAAAAGTACTCGTTGGGAAGGAAAAAGTACTAGATGAGGCTGGGAGCTTTTGTCAAACCAGGACATGAGGAAGCTGTCAAAGACTACAAGGATTGTTTCAAAAGGATGCAGAACCCAGGCTGAATAAACTATAACTGCCAATGACAGGATGTTTTGAGCATCTGTGGGTATCACAACAACATTGAATTAAGACTCATTAGATATGCTTAAATCCATGAGCTTCTGATGATAATTTGAAAGCAACTTTTATTGGTCATTTTTTGAGAGTGCTGAGGAAGCCAATCATTATTTTTGAAATTTGGCAAATAAAAGGAAAGAAACAAGGATGTATCCGGTTTTTACTGTTTGAACTGCACCTTACATGACTGAATAGTTTGTAAGGAATTTCTTTTAAAGAGACATTCTGATTGATAAATGAAAAAAGGAATATTAAATTTTAAATATTGCAACTTTCAGTGCTTAATCAATGAATTTTACTAATAATTGTCAATGACTTCTAATAAAAAGACGAACATACATTAAGTATTTCCTGAATTATCAACAAAACATCTAGGTTAAAAAAAAAGTCAGAATAAGCAAAAGAAAGGAGGTCATTGTAAAATAGGTAAAAACGGTTTAGGAATGTAGTATGTGACCCAATATTGGCCAGGAAGGGAGGCCTCAGAGGTGGTCTAGCATTGTGTGTGGGAGCACGCGTCTGACTTACCCAGAAGCAATGGAGACCACTGGGTGGGGAGTGGGCTCTAGAGCAAGGGTGCTGCAGAAACCTGGCTGATTTAAACTTTGCTTGTCGCAATTTTCTGTGGTTGACAAATTCAGACAAAACATAAAGACGGAGGGATTTAGGTCTGAAGTTCTAAGCTGATGACATTGTGCAAGTAACAAATGAGACAATGGCATTTAAGGAAGGCTAAACAACACCAAGGAATGGGTGAGTGACATACGAAAAATAAAGGCAGGAAGGGACACTCATAGCGGACAATCCCAGCATTCAGGCAAGAAGTGTGCTTGATCTGCATGAAGGAGCTGCCAGAGTGGTAAAGAATGGGTGAAGCTGAGACACTCTCAAGAAAGAGGTGACAAGACAGTAGTAAGTCAGCTGCGAACGACTGCAAGTGTGTAGATGGAGGTGGGAGAGGATCATGCTGCCACCTGTTAGAAGGAGAGAGTGCAGTGACAACCACGTGGACATCCCAGGCCGCTCAGCACATTTTGAAGAGTGTTATTAAGTGCCTTTCAAGTAGCTTTTGGCTCAAACAAAGACACCCCCCACACACAAACACAATGAAATGTTTGTGACATAGTTGTTCATTCACTTATGCCGTAAACATGCATTCATCAATTTCTGGGAGCCAAACACTCCATACCAGTAAAATTCTTCAAGGATATCAAGAACCAGTATAGCCTATTTTTTGAGGATAAGGTGGTCATTTTTAAAATGTTGTGACAAGTTATTAAGTCAGCAGTGGTAAGGATTCTCAAAGATACTCACATTGAAACAACATATATAGCTCAAAATGCAGTACAAATAAAAAAAAAAATAGTTCCTTCTGTATCATTCCTATGAACTCTATCCATTGATGAACACCATTTAAGAGTTACAATGATTGAATAAGACTCTTTTTTTTTCTGTAGAGGTAAAGGAACTACATTATTTTAGAGCAGAAATAGCTGGGTCTGGACATTGGTGCACTTGACCTCTGCGTGTCTGTATTTGCATACATTTTAAATGGACAGGTGTCAAATCCCTTGCATATGCTGAATTCGCATATGCAAGGGATGAGTAAACATTTTAGGCTATCCCAAGTTGACACTTCGCTGCCTATCAGTTAATTTCAGGTTATTTTCATATCTGCTAATACAGTAGTGTTTTGTGAATGTTATTCCAAACCTTATGGAAACTGGACAAATAAAAATGCTTATATGAGCAATAAGAACTCTGGGTCTCTTAAACGAATGTGATGGAGACTAACAAATCATCTTTTATGCTGGTAAGAGCAATTCTTCGACTTCTACCAAATTATCATCAGGAAACCTTATCCATTAAAAAAATTTAAAGAGAAATGTAATGATGGAAGCTAATATTCAAAGTTGACATGTTATTAAATATTTTAGACTATTTTTAATTTCCTGTAACTGAAAGTCGTGGCTATAATGAGTGACAATAACTTGTTTTTCTCCGTTTGATACTTGTGCACGTTTACAGAAATACATTGTTACGCAGTTGTGCGTGTTCACGATTGCAAGTACTGAGAGGCGCTTTTCATCCATTTTTGCAATCCTGTGAGGGGATCATTTTCATCCCATCACACTGATGAGAAAACAGAAGTGTATTGAGATTAATAAATTATTCATGTTCAATAATTCATGAATGGCAGAAGTGAGAGTCAAATCACATACTGACTATATATCTGTACCCACATGGAAATTCAGGCTAACAAATGCCCTGGAAAAGTACTTTTTATAAAAACAGAAAATTACTTTTCTGAAAAATTGTACGAAGAGGATTTAGCTAATAAAAACCTGCAGTTGCTTTTCCCTGTTGTGATCATTAGCCACTGTTTCAGCCTAGGTTCCCAGAAACCAAAGCCTGAGATTATGGTTTAAGTCCGATTATTGATGGAGAATGTGGTCCCCAGGAGCAGAAATGAGCGAAGGGAAGTGACGCAGGGATGGAGGCAGAATGATCTGAATATGAGTTAAAGGAGTGGCCACCACTGCAGGTGCTCTCATTCTTAGGACCTTGAGAGCAGACACATGGAATGAGGCTTAGGTTGGTGCACTCCTGTGGAGAAGGGGACACATTTAGCCATAGACTCCCATCCTCACTGGTCAAAGGTTTCTCCCACGAGGACTTAGGAAGTCCTGTCCCCCGACACTTCCAGGTTATACATGCATAGGCTCCACACTGGCTTCCACGGTGGGACACAAGAGGGCCTTGTCCAGGAGCCACAGCAGGTTGCTCCTGGTTGAAGTTAGTCAGAGGCCACACAACAGGTGTCTGAATCACCAGATGGCTGGTGTCAGAAATGGGCCAGGCCAAGATGAGATGAACAAGAGGTGACTGATATATTCAGACATAGGCATATGCATAACAGTAAGTCTGTGTGTGTACATACATGTGGTCACTCATCCATCCATTCCATAAGGATTTTTGAAACCCGCAATGTAACTAATTTTGTGCTGGGAAATGGCAACAGTTTCCCAGCCATCGAAGACATAAAGGGTCCTGAGGAAAGGAGGTAGACAAATACCAGCATTAATGTGCAGTCCATGTTCTAGTAGAACTATGTGAGCAGTCCTTAAGGCACACAGATGTCAACTGTCCCTGCAGGAAGCTCAGGATAAAGGAGCTGTAGCTCCAGGTGAAGGTGCATCACAAGTGTTCAGAGATGACATCGTGACAAAGCTCTCTTCCGTGGGCGTGAAGGACTAACCTGAACCTAGCACCCAGAACTGAAGGTGTTAGGTAGGCAAATGGCATCATTTCTTTTTCTCCTTTTCATTCCATGGTAGAAACTATTCTCCCACAAGTGAGGTGGGAGATAGGAGAGAGAGCCTATGATAATAGGGAAGCCACTAAGAAGTAAAGACAATTTAGGCAAGACATGATAGAGGTCCACGACGAGTCAGCGGTGGAGGTTGGAGATGGGGTCAGGGGAGACATTGAGGAGATATTTTTTCTAGAAGAATAAATAGGAGATGGGGACCAATAAGTGAAGGGAGAGAGAGGAAGCCAGAGATACTTGTAATGTGCTCGTTTTAGATAACTGCATAAATTAAATGGTGATGCCATGCAACAAAGTTTGACACCAGAAGAAGCCAGATTAAAGGGCAGGGAGGGCGAATGAAGGGTGCTTGGTTTATGTATGTGCTGCTGGAGGGGCACTGTGTGTGTGAGTGTTGTCCAGGAGCAGATGGAAGATTAGCAATGGGTTAGACCAGCGGACCCCAACATTTCTGGCACTAGGGACTGTTTTCATGGAACACAATTTTTCCACAGACTGGGGATGGGGGGGTGGTTTTGGGATGATTCAAGCACATTACATTTATTGTGCAATTTATTTCTACTATTATTACCTTGTAATATACTAATATAATGAAATAGTTATACAACCCACCACAGGTGGGGGACCCCAGGCTTAGGGGCCTCCAGATTCCAGGAGCAAGTTTGGTTTGTTGAAGCCTGGGACGGGGTGAAAGAATGCAACAAAAGCACAAAAGGTGGGAAGAAAGGCCAGGCATAGGATGTGGGGAACCGGTACCAAAGGCAGAGAGAAACGGACAGACAGTTGTCTGGGGAGGAGAATTCAATCAGGGATATATTCCTACAGAAAGCACAAGGAAGAGTGGTTGTATAAAGCCGAGGAAAGAGTACATTTTAAGATGACTGTAGTCAGCATTCCGATGCCATTTAGAGATGGAGAAGGAGTGCAGTGGCATCATCATAGCTCACTGTAGCCTAGAACTCCTGGGCTCAAGCGATCCTCCTGCCTCAGCCTTCTCAGTCAATGGGACTACAGGCATGTGCTTCCACTATACCCAGCTAAGGTTAGTTTAAAAAAAAAAAATTAATGCATTAGAATGCCGAGAAGTCTGTGGCCTAGAACTGTGAGTCTCTAGCTCACAGTTACAGGAGAGCAGTGGATAATTAACAGTACAAGATTCCAAAGTAGGAGTGAGGAGGTGCAGCTACTGTTTTTGTTGTCAATTGTTTACCTTTTGTCTTGGCTCTGTCCTGAGTCAGTTGTGTGCACTTAATATCTTCGTGTCCCTTTTACTCATTTATAAAGCAAAAATTTGAATTACATGATCTGCGAAGCTGATTCCAGCCCTGGATACAGTCACTTTAAGCATGCAAACTTGTCACAGCTTAAGAGAAAACTGTGTGGACTTTTGGTACCTATCCTCAGCCAATGTCAAATACCCTGGCTATTTGGATTGTGGCATGGCAGTGAGAGTCCATTGGAGCCTTAATGGACAGTCTAAGTTAGGAAACGCTGTCACCTCCTGATCTTCATATTCATCACCTGGTGACCTTCCCTTGCCATTCTCCAGGGCATAGATCCTAGAAATCACTTCCATCGACATGTAGGAAACTCATTGCTTCTAAGGACACCCATCTTATTTATTAATAGAAAGATATCCATATTCTAATGCAAACTAGCATGCCCAGGAAATACTTTTAGTTTTCTTTGTGTGATATACGGGGCCATGACTACATTACAGAGATAAGGAGAATGCTCTCTGCACGCTTAGTACAAACCAAAATGGCTCCATGGCTCCCAGGACTGTGGGCAACTGGACATAATTAATGAACAGGAGGCTAATTAGGACCAAGGGTTGCAGCAGGTGATGATTTTCTCCAGCAGACCTTGGCACCTGCTGACAAGTTATGGTGACCCTTTGCTCCTCTGACTATCATCTGAGAATTTGTAGTCTCAGATTGCCCCATTAAAAAACAGAGAATGGAGAGGTAACCACCCTGTTAGGTCATCTTTAACAAGCTTTCACCAGAGACAACAGGTCCAAGCCTTGCTGCAGAAACGCTAATGACTTCCCTATTCATTGCATATTCTTAGCAGAGTAGATGCTATAGTAGGCCAGTGAAAGCAACAATGCAAATGTTTGCATTTTTAATTCACCTCCCTGTTTGTTTCCATGTCAAAGGAAGTCTCAAAGTTAATAGGATTATGGCGATTTTATCTCAGTTGCCCAAGTCTATCTTTACAACTCTACCACTCAGCATATCCACTTTGGCATAAGCATCAATATGGCAAGGATATTGTTTTTCTAAGTTCCTTGCAATTTCTGAAAGGAATACATTCATTTAAAGTAAGTAGCTAATTTTAGACTTAGAAATGCTGAAAGCCAGAAGCATAGAAATAAATGTGTTAAATAAACTATTACAGTAACTGCATCAGAAGTCCACATATGGTCCGGAGTCCTTAGCGTTCTGTTGGTTATAAAAGAAACACAAATCAAACTACTTAAGTAGAAAAAGGAATGTACTGAGTCATTTAACACAACAGAAGAATAGCCTAGAAATTGGAGCAGGGGACAGGAATCTAATTGTGCCTTTCTGTAGCTTGTCTCTGTTCCTTCCCACATGAGGTTTCTTTCGTTAACATTCACTTTCTCCGTGAAGCCGTTATAGAATCCTGGCTCCCAGAACATTTGGTCTCACACCTTCCCAGACTTTCCCCTAGCTTTTTTGGAAAAAAAAAAAAATGTATATATGCATACACACACACACGTAATAAAACAAGCCTACAATAGTTCACCTATTTATCCCTTGGACTAATCTTTATGGTCAGGAAGTGAGGTGATATTGTTTGCACCATGAGGAGGGCCCTATAATTACCAGTTCTCATTAGGACCAAGTAGTGTTGAGGAAGAACAGTCTCCCCCCCAAAAGGAAAGGGTATATGTATGGGGGGTAACTATAAATATCTATTACATGTGGTTAGGGCATAAAAGAAGGAAAGAATGACTTTAATTAGTATAGCCGGGACACACAGCATGATTTAGATGGCGCCAGCATTGAGCCTTGAAAGGCAAACGTATGGTCGCAAGGGCAAAGCAGTCCTGAGGAGGAGGAGGTCCTTCGTGCAGATGAAGTGACACAGGCAGAAATGCACCTTCTCGGGAAGTGCACCTAGCTCAGCAGTAATAGGTGAGGGGTGAGGGTCACCATGACCAAAGATGGAGGAGAAAAAGAAATTGGCCTCCCTTGGGCCCTTGCCTGTGTGCCTAGGAATTTGGTATTAATCTCATGTTCAATGGGAAGACCTTAAAGGATTTTAGCCAGGTTATTCCAGTAACTTTATTGAAAATCAACTGAGGAAAAAGCAGGGAGAGAGCAATAGACACAGGAAGCAACAGTAAGAGGCACTTGAAATTCAATTGCGTCATCAGTGAATTATTTGTGATGAATATAGAATGGGGCAATGCAAAACATTTATTCTATTTCACAGGTTATTTTGGCCGGTCCTTTGTCAATCATGCAAAATACTTGAGTAATTTAAATGGTATAGATATTTTCGTTAATTTTTTTTTCTTATTAGGTGCTTGAATGACATGGATCCCTTGAGGACTTAAAGATTAAAGCATCGTGGACAAGCACTGCAGAGTTAAGGGTATGGAGCTTCCCGTCTCGCGGTATATCCAACGTCAGTGTCAGTGATTAGAGGCTCTCTGCACACCTGGATTCATTCTTCTCGTTGCTTGTGTCCCGCAGGGCACAAGATCAGACAGTAACAGGAAAACAAAAGACAAACAAAATACAGACAGAATAAAGAAAAAAAAAAGACAGAAAATGGCTGGCCACTACATATTTATAATTCAGACTGCAAAAGAGTTATTCCACAATTTAGAGGAAAAATAAATAGTAGCCTTTCTTTTATGTTTACAAAACTGTGTCTTATAACATTTAGCAGGCTGAATTTATGTTGCTTTTATAACAAATAATTTAAGTATATTTGTCATCAGAGCTTCCATTAGTAACATAGTCAATGCAACCACAACAACTGCTTTTTCTACACTAAAATTTTCTACAATTCTATGCCATTTATGATACCACAGTGTGATCATCCCTGTGTGATCTAAGACTACCAGCCTAGGAGTCATAGTAACTGGTCTTGTCCTAGTTCTTCCTCTAATCTGCTATGTGAATTTTTAGTAATTTCACCATTTGTCTCATTTTCTAATCTACGAATAAAGCAATCAGTATAGAATAATTCTAAAGTCTCTTCTAGCATGGAAATTCTCGAATTTGTACAATCCAATTTTTTAAAGATATGTAATATTTCTGGAAACTAAAAGCACAAGCTGGCCTTTCCCAAGCAAAGGAAACCAAATCATCTTTCCAAAAGTCCATTTTGTTTAAAAACAGTCTCATTCCAGATAGGGGCATTAATGGGGTTATTTTAAAGTTGGTCAGCCAACTGCTTTTCCTTCCAAACCGCCAGCTGTTACTGTGTTTTGATGCTTGGCTTTTCTTGTTTCTAAATCATGGCTTGTTTTCCAGTGTTTCTTGAAGAACAACCTCTTAAAATGATACTGTCTGCAATTTCATTGCCGCATCACTCAAGTCGATGAACAGGTTTGTAGCAACTTCCCTGTGCCACAAACTATTTTTCAGGAACCAAAGTAGATTTTCAGATTGGGAGAGGGTGTCTAGACTCTTGACTAGTAGTACCCTAGCAGAGTATTTAGCCAGAGTCCAGCATAATGCCAACTGAAGTCATTATCATTTTAACAGGAAAAAAACTTGAAACTCAACATACTTAAACCAAGTATATTGTTGAATAGGGGAAGCTAACA